>LOJH01011376.1:0-20308 GCA_001685095.1 Ellobius talpinus
GCTAGAAAACATCATTTTGAGTGAGGTAACCCAAACCCAGAAAGACAATTATCAAATGTACTTACTCAAAAGTGGCTTTTAAACATAAAGCAAAGAAAACCAGCCTACAAATCACAATTCCAGAGAACCTAGCCAACAATGAGGACCCTAAGAGAGAAATATAAGAATTCTAAGAGGGGCTGTAGAGATTGTTCAGTGAGCAAAGTGCTTGCCATACTAGTATGGGACCTGCTTTCGGATCTGCAGAACCCACCTAAAAGTCAGACCTGAAATGTAGGTCTGTAATCCCAGTGTTCCTACAGAGATTGGAGGAAGAAAACAGAGACTTCCTAGAAGCTTACAGGCCAACTAGCCTTGTGTGCCCAGCTGTAAGCAAGATACACTGTCTCAAACAAAGTGGATGGTGAGGTTGGAGGACGGACATCCAAGACTGTTCTCTAACCTCCACACATGTTCTGTTCTGTGGCATGAGAACACCCACTCTTACACACACATCATATACATTTATATACTATACATAATACCCATCATATATACATATGCACTATCATAACACACAATCATATACAGATACACACTATATAAATAATATACACATACATACTATACATAACACACACATACAATATACAAATACACACTATATACAACACATATCATATATACATACACCATATAATGCATATATCATATACACATACATACTATATATAACACACAAACATATACAGATATACACTATACACACATCATATACACATATACACCATACATGACACACATATCATATACAAATACGCACTATACATAACACATATATACATACACACTGTATATCACACATACTATACATCGCATACACATCATATACACATACACATTATACATAACACACATATGTATGCACATACTCTATACATAACACACACATTCTAAAAAGAACATCTCTGTTTTAATTTTTTCATTCTTTTGCTTGCCCCAATATAAAACAAGCTGTTACTGCTGCCAAAATTTTCAAGGCCACAAGACAGTACAAAGACCTCAGAATACCAGCGAGGTAGAAACTCAGCCACGCTCTCCATAAAGGCAGAACAGAGCATCACATGAAGTGGTGGAGAAGCAGACAAAAACCTGATGCTCAACCATAGGTGTTTGCTGAAGAGCTTTGCTGGGGACAACATAATCAAGGACAGAGCCATTCTCTCCAGAATTCCATAATACCATTTCCTCTAGAAATGAGAAGCCCAGCAGCCTACCTTCTCCTGATGCAGCTATGAACAGACTGCCATGGTGATGAGCAGACAGCTGCAAATCCATGCAACGATCTATGAAATCAGAGATCTGAGCCAGTTTGGGGCTGTGATTAACTAACAATTTTAACTGTGCTCACCGACATTTATTTAATGCTATGCATAACTGCTGTGCTGTATGGAAATGAGACCTGGTTGGTGGGCAGTTCAGTCGTGACTGCAGCCTGAGCCTGAAGCAGACCAGTTTAGCTTCTTTCTCAGTTATTCTTTGGGACTCACTAGCGATACTCACTAGCATGCCCTGACTTCACTGAGATTACAAATGTACACTTGATGCCACCAGGCCCTAGGCAGAGAGAGGCTCACATTTCTCATGAGCACAATGGTCTGTGCCCTTTGACAGACAGATGTGGTCATTCTCAAGACCCATGTCTCGGAGCAAGTTTTCCAGCCCTCTACAAACTTCTTGCAGATGATATAGTATCTCTAAAGTTCAGTCTCATAACCAAGGCTCTTTACAAATATGGGAGCTCAGGTACAGGAGCTCCCTATGATTTAGGGGTCCCTGTGTGCTTCAGCCTCTGAACTGACATGGTCAGTAATCTCTCTCCCTTCATCCCTCAGACCACTCCTGTCTGGCTAGGAAGCTCTTTAGAGAAACATGCTCCGCACCTGCCTGTACACACTCCCAAATGGCTGTCCTAATGGCTCTATAATGTATTAACAAGCCATGGCCAAAGGGAGTTCTGCTGAAACAGGCAGTAGTTTGAGTCATTTGGACCAAATCCTAGAATGCACGCAGTGTGCTGAGCTTCACAGTTTAGGAGCATGTGGGTCTGCTGTGATATTGCGGAATGGAAGCATAAGACATTAGCTTTCAAGTGATCAGGGCAGGGCCAATTCCAAAACTGTAACCGGGCTTTCCTGGGGAGGATGAGAGATAGAAGGTGCAGACGCTGAGCACTGTCAGATCGATGTGTGCTCACAAGATCATCCTGTGTTTTAATGGTGCTTCCTGCCTAACAGGCATGCACTTCTCCTGGCCTTCTGCCCTCACTATCGTCCAGTATCCTCCATTGTTTTTTAACAACAGCAGAACACTCCTGTGTCTGTCTGGATAGTCTGAAAACTTCCTCATTGTTTGAGCATAGCTTGTTCTACAAGAAAAAAGTCAGGCAGCTTCTCAGCTTCCTTTTAGTCTGTACACACAGTGTAGAGCTAGCTAAGCAGCCCTAATTAAAGAGCAGAAAGGCCATGTGCTGAGGTGTGCACACTGTTCATGCCAGCACTCTCTGATTCAAGGAGTGTGACAGCCAGAGATTTTATCTGACCCTGACTCTGCCACTTCACCTCTGAGGCCAATTTTTCAGTGCGGAAAGCAGAGCACCTGGCTTCTCCGTGAATGAACATGCATTCTTCCAGAGGGCTCAAAGGAAATAGCAAGATGTCCCTGTCACAACATATATGGGAAACTGAGACACAAAGCCCCACAAAGAATGGTGTCCCGCAAAGATACCATACTCTAGACCCCAGACTAAACACTACTTTATTAAAAAACAACAACAACAACAACAACAACAACAAAAAACAAAGTCTTGCAGATGTCATTGAGGCTATTGGGATGGGGGTGCTGTGTATCCATGTAAGAGGGAGAGGAAAGAGGATCTGACACACAGAGAGGAGGCTTTGTAAAGAAACAGCAGGGGAAACTAGGGATGGGCTGGTACTGAGGACAAGGTCACAAACTAAGGGATGTGTGACAGTTAATATTGATTGACAACTTGATGGAGTGTGGGATCAACTAAAAGACACCTCTGCATGTCTGTGAGAATCTTCCAAAAATGATTTGCTGAGAGGGTAAGCTCTTCTTCTCTCACAGTAGGCAGCACCATCTAACTGGGGGGCTGGATATAGAGGTCTGAGGGAAAAAAGCAATGTGAGTCTGTTTGTCTTGGCTTCTTGTTGGTGATTCCAGCTTTTCCAGTGTACAAACAGCCATTGCTGGACTCTCTAGCCTGTACTATATAAGTCAGTCTAATAAATTCCCTCCTACAATACACATCCATTCTGTGGTACTACTCCTCTAGACAACCCTGATCAAGATAGAATGTTGGAAGCTATCAAGGCTGAAACAAAGGACAGATGCCCCTTGGTGCTTCCCATGAGACTGTCCCTGATACTGTGATTTTTGTTCTGTGGGTCCTGATCTTAGACTTCTGGCCTCCAGAACTGTGAGTAAATATGTACGTTTTCGTTGTCTTAAACTGCCAAGTTTGTAGTCATTGTTGTACCAACTATCTGTTGTGTATCACAGAGGTGTTGGTAGGAAGAATGTCACTTCGTACAACAGCTATCCCAAACACTCTGTGATTCCTCAGTGATCACATATGTATGTCCATGTGAGTGAACACACACACACACACTGCTGCTGCATGATTGAGTGTTCTCAGGAGTTATAAACAAACATCTATGCACTCCAGATAGAGCACTGCTGACAGAACAAAGAAACCATTTCACCGAAGTCCAATAAGTTTTATTGGGATTACTTAGAGAAGTATGGGTAAGGGGTCACTCTGAATGACTCAGAGGCAGCAGGGTCACTGAAAAGTCCATTCTAGCATGGGTGACTTCTCTGGGATGCTGCTACCATGGAGCTTTATGCAAAACTTACAGGCAACTAGATGTGTTAGAGTCTCCTCTCCCAGTAATGGTTACACTTGTGTGGCCTTGAGCAGGGCTTTGTGAACCTTGTTTCAGGAACTTCTTGAGACTTGTGAGTTTACTTCCCAAGTCTCCTGACCCTCCATCCACCTGCCCATCAGGTCATGTTGTCATTGGGGGAAGCTTACACATCACATGTCTGTGGGTACATGTGGAGGCCAGAGATCATGTAAGGATTCTCCTTTGGTGGCTGTCTATATATCTTCTGGGACAGGGTCTTTCACTAAACCTAGTACTTATTGATTGGCTGAACTACATGGCCCACAAGCTTTAGGGTTCTGCCTATCTCTATCCATAGATTTAGGGGTGTATCTATCTCTGCCCTTAGCTTTAGGGAGCATCCTATCTCCAGCCTTAACTTTAGGGGTCACCTATCTCCTCCCCTACCTTTAGGGTTCTCCTATCTCTGCCCTCCCTGTGCTAGCATTAGAAATGCATGACCATGCCTGGCTTTTTCGTATGGGTGCTTACAGTCTAGAATCAGAGTCTCATACTATGTTGCAGGTGTTCTGCCAGCTGAGCTGATGCCACAGGCCCTCTCTGGTAATTTTAACACAACTCAACTTCAGTCTCTAGCAAGTGGGCTACAAGGCGCTGACCATTAGGCACCTACCTCCCAGCTCTGGGTGTGCTTTACCCTGAAGCAGGAAGTAGAGAGCATGAAGAGAGGGTGTTTGGTTCTGAAAGCTAACATCTGAACAGGTGAATGTGAAGTGGACAGAGGACACCAAAGAGTTAAGACACTTCCCACAAGTTAACCTCACAGTACAGCTATGTCTGTGTACATATGTGGGTGTGGGTGTCTATGCAGGAAGCACATCTTCAAACAAATGAAGTGTAATTATTAATAAACATGACCATTTAGCTATAAGAATGTCAGTAGGCTGTTCTCTGAGGGTTTATCTGCAATAATGAAAAGTCAGAAACCTGTATGTCTGCCAGGAGAGGACTGATTACATAGTTTTATATAGCTGTTAAAAACAGTGACCTGTTTCTATATATATATTGATATGGCAGATTATTAATGAGTAAATATTAGATTAAGAAATGCAAGTTAGAAGCAGAATTATAGCACTGTCTCATGTTAAACAAAGCAATCTATGTTAGTATGATATATGGAAATGATACACGACATACATATATCTACACACATTTATAAATTCACTGGGTAGGTGAATTTATATATATCCAATGTCCAGTAAGTCACTGTTTCTCCAGAAGGAGCAAGCTTGTTGGGAGAAGGCAAGAGGAGTGGACTCACTTGGGCTATAGCCATGGCATTTCAACCTGAAATGAGCTTTCTTTATATAGAAACATTTTATGTGTTTCTATTTTATGGTATTCTGTGGTACGTGGTGAAATATGCCATTTTGTACCATTCTGCTCCATTCTACCCATCACAGGAACCATCTCCTAGTCCAGACAAGCTATCCTGTATATGCTACCTGTCCACTACTCACTCAACAGCCATCTGCTTTATCAGTCTGATTTTATAGCATTACAATGCTTGTGCTCAAGTAACCTGTTTATTACTTGGAAATGGCTCCCATGTATAAGCGGAGTGATGCTGGCTGGCATTTGGGTATGGTAAAGCTGCATAGTGGGGCTGGAGAGATGGCTCAGCGGTTAAGAGCACTGACACTTCTTCCAGAGGTCCTGAGTTCAATTCCCAGCAACCACATGGTGGCTCACAGCNTTCTGGGGTGCAGGTACACATGCAGGCAGAGTATTGTATTCATAATAAATAAATCTAAAAAGAAAAAAGAAAAAAAAGCTGCATAGTGCTTCCTTTACTGATACAGTGAAAGTTCTCAAAGAAAGAAAAAAAAAATAAAGCAAAACAACAAGAAAAACCATCCTGAGCTGGGGAGAGAGCCTGGTAGATAGAGTACCTGTGGTGTCTGTCTGTAATCCCAGCATGCCTATGGCAAGATGAGAGACAGAGGGAGACAGGAAAATGCCAAGAAGACACATGCCAGTTAGCCTGGCATCCAGAGGTGAACTAAGACCCTGCCTTAAACACAGTGGATGCTGAGGACTGACCCTTGAGGTTCTGTAACCTCCATATGCATGCCATGGCATGTGCACCCCCCATAAACATTTCATACACATGCACATGTACGTGCCCCCCTCACACACACCCAAAAAATTCTTGGGCAGGAGAGACGGTTAAGAGCCCTTGCTCCTCTTCCAGAACTCATCCTAAGCTTCTCATAATTGCATGTAACTACAGCTCCAAGGGCGCCAATGCCCTCTTCTGGCCTCTGTGGGTACCTGCACACATGTAGCATATACTCACAATACACATACACATAAATAAGAATAAATCTTAAAAGAAAGCCATGTAGAGATCTACAGTGAGAACAAATGTCCTCTGTAAAACTTTGAAGTAGGAGTAAGAAAGCCATGATAGCTTTTGCTGTTGCTCATCAAAGAACAACAGTCTTGGCCACAGCGCCCAGGAAGTGCTTGGTTAAGAAGGAAGCCAGATCCCATCTAGAGGGCAGCACAATGTGCCTTGTGCTATTTAAAGTGGCCACTGGGTGTCTTTTAACACATCACTTCAGTAGGGGGGCTTGCCATAGTCTTTCCATATATTTGAAGAAACAGAAAGATTAAAAATGGTATAAACATAAACCTTTTGGTCCTTGTGTGGCATGGAGCCAGGGAACAATGGAGATCTCCCAGTGACTGTGTCCCAGTACCTGTAGTTACTGACTTGGCAATTTCCCTCCAGAGCTGAAAGGAGCTATGATTGTGATGTAGAAGGATCTCTCTGAAGGTCCCTTCATCCCCAGGAAGGAAGGCTTTTTTTTCCTAGTAAGCCAACAGTCCCTGCAGGGTTGGTCACTGTATGTAGCCTTCTTGGTTTCCATAGTTGTTGCCAGGAAAAGGACACTAAGCTCTATCATGGCAGAGGCATGTGGATGTTCAGAGCTAGCCTGGTCTATACAGTGAGCTCTAGGCCAACCAGGACTGTATAACAGGAAGACCCTGCCTCAAAACAAATAAATAAAACTATGATTCTAGTCCCTTTAGGATACATAAGGACATGGATCACCGCTGTCTGCAATACAAGCTACAGAGCCACTTGACAGCCACAAGTCCTTATACACTGCTCAAGATGGCATTTTGTGAAATCGAGTTTTGCCTACTGAAAGAAACCAAGGCCCTCTTTCTCCCATACAAGATGAACTGTTTATTCTTCAAAGTATATTTTGCCAAGATTTGCCACACATCTTAAAAGCAGTGACACTTGAAGATTCCTTAATAAAATTTCAAGACTTTCATCTCCCGAATTTAAAACTGTCACACAGACACCCAGGATTGGGATCTGGGCTTTTCTATGGGGGAGCGACTCCATCTTAAAGGGTGAATCACATGGATTAAGTTTTCAGTCCTGTTTATTTTGTGCTTCCATTCACAGCATTGGCGTTGGAGTCACACTCCACGCATCTTGCTGTTGAAGAACTGACGTGATGCTCCCTGGTCTGGGTTGTCTGAGAAGCCAGTGAGATCGGAGCTCCAGGCTCAGTGTTCTGGTTCAGCACTGGGAATTCTACCACGGGTGACATTGCCTTACATGAAGCAAGTGTTTCAGTTCCAGACTGTAGGGGTTACATCTGAGGGCCATGTCATTGCAGAATGCCCCCACACTAGGCCCAGTGAGACAGGCACCTGGAGACACACACAGAAGCGCCTCTCCGTGAAGGTAGGACAAGGATAAAGAGGACCCAGGGTAATGCTGTTCCATTTCCCTTCCTCCTGGAAACTGAAGCTGCTGACATTACTCTGAGATTGGTCCATCTAAAGCCCTTAAGAGATTTCACAACCACTTACAGATAGGAAGGTCTGACTTCCCCTCAACAGCAGGATTCAAGATATAACCAGAGCAAACTGCTACATGGCTTTAAAAAAAATCCCTCTCACTTTGCTAATTCAGAAATGATTATTTAAAATAACTTTCTGCTTTAATCCAGCATGAGCATTTCAGCTGTAAAAGGAAGACATTTTGGGAACTAAGAAAATTTAGCACCTTCATCTCAAATGTTCTCAAAGCTTAACTGGGTTTTTATAGGAAATAGTAAGGACATAGGACACTCGGGTCACTATATGAGAACTTGCGTGGAAGGTATGGTATAAACACCCGCTGAGCACAAAGTACTTCAGACATGAAAACTTGCCTGTAAGAAACTAAATAATGGCAACCACCACATGGCTTCCGTTTTGACTAAGAAGGTCCCACTTTTCATAGGGTAGTGTCTGTGCTAAGTAAAAACAACATAGATTAAAAACTTCACCAATGATTCCACATCCATCGATGCCAATAATTAAAAAGCCAGAGGTTGTGCTGAGAGGTCAGCCTAACATCTGAGATGCTAAGAGGGCAGATGCTGGTGACATGTGGCACTTTATCTGCAGACGATGCAGCTGACCCTCTGTGGCTTTGAACTACTTTCCATCAGAAATGATGAGATTCCAGATTCCTGAAGATCCTGGGTACATCTCCAAGGCCAATTTCAGAATGAGGGTGGCTCACATTTTCTGGTATGGCCTAGCTGTCAGTGACTAAGGGCAGAGTAATTCTGAGTCCTGGAGAAAAGCTGTAGAGTTGGTATGTAATCTGGGCAGAGCCTTTACCAGCCACACAAAGGGCACTCTGCCCTTGCTTTACATATTCCATTTCAACTAGATGCCAATATTCCACCTTGGCAGAAAGCTACTGGGACCCACAGCTGTGAGCTAATTTGCTTAAGGTTGCATGATAAGATGAGCTAGGATTGGACCCTACCTGGCCCGGTTCTTCAGGTGTCTGCTGGCTGGGAGTTAACAACACACACTAGGGATGGCAACTATTCCTCTCAGCTTCCAAGGAAGGGCGTGGCTGCTTCTACTCCCAGGTTCTCAACTACACCATGCTTAAGTGAAATCACAAAACTCTCCAAAACAAATGAAATCCGTTTTAATTTAGAAAGCAAGACCATAAAGATGCCCCACGGCCTCTTTCCCTAGGGGCCTTTCCCATAGGCCCCGCCCATGTCTGCCCTCCCACCCTCCAGAGAGGCTGGGGGTGCTGTAGAACTAAGTCTAGCTTTACTTTCCCCAGAGCAGAAGCCTTTGCTGGAACTCTCGTGTTCAAAGATGAAGGTGGAGAGAGACCTGCAGGATGCTCATCACAGAGGGGCAGTAGGTCCTTAGGACAGAAAAGAATCAAAAGTACAGAATGGGTTTGTGGAAAGGACCTTCTTCCTATTTTACCAAAATGGCAGAGTTGAAATGTTAGAGGAAAAGACAGAAGCCAGGAATGTGGGTGTTCAAGGACTGGCTGTTTCACAAATGTCACAAATGATTGGTGTTACTCTGTCACTTTCTGTTCCCGCTGCATCCTATAAAAGCACATGTTGGGATGAACTGGTCCTTAAGAACTCATCTTGCAGATAAAATGGGACTCGGGAGTGCTTTTTTTATTTTTGAATTCAAGTGCAAACAATCTCACACCTCTCAGTGGGTCAAAGAACAGCAAAAAAGGGGGGTGTTGTTAAAACATCATCATTTTAAAATCTGTTTAGTTAAAAAAATAATTGAAAGCAGAAGTCATAAAATGGTTGTGTGAACTGAAGCCACTATTCTCTGAGTACCTGCTAGATAAATTACGGGAAGCTGGGTGGCTACTATCTTCCTAAATCAGCTTCAAACATAAAAACATTTGCACTATGAGACACCAACATTTCTCCCTCGAGGTCTAGTCCTTGTGAGTCCTCCTTCAGGCCAGACTTCCCTGTCAGCTCCCATCCCTGCCTGGGCCCTGGTGCTGGCCGCCCCTTACACCCCAAATCTCAAGCTGCCACGATGCACTCCTTTACTATGATGGCTTTGTTCTTTATCCACTCTGCCCAAGGCTCCCTGTCTCTTGCTGCCCTGCAACTCTGAGGCCAATATACTGTTTTTGTATCCATGGCTTCCAAGGTGGTACACAGAGGTATTTAATAAATGCATCCTGAATAAATGACACCTTTCTGGACCCTTAGGATTGCTATTGCTGCAATGAAACACCATCATAAGACTATCCAGCATATAAAGCTTTCCTTTTCTCAATGCTTCCATACCAAATGATACATCCCCTTCTGGGACATCTGTCCTCCTTTTTCTCTACTCCCTCCCAATGCCAGGCCAGGCCCTTTTCCTTCCGGGGCTGGGGCCTCCCACTCTGTGCAACCCCTCAACACTGTTCATCATCGCATGTTCCTAGTCCAGCGCCTAGAAGAGCCCTGAACTGGCTCTGGTGACCCTGTGAAAGTCTCAGCTTTCAGCAGTTTATCCTCTCAGCCCCACCCCAGTGATACCTGCCCCTCCTCACGGACTAGTACAGCAGAAAGAAATGGGAAAAACAGAGAATTCTTTAGAAAGTCTAAGCGAGTTCTAGATTAAAACTAAAACAGATACAAGAAGGTCTCTGGATCCAGGGTCAGGTACTGAGTTACACCAGGATGGGACTACACAAACCTTATCCATCAGCAACAATTCCCTGCTTCAGGTTGTTTGAGACAGAGACGTAACCTACAGAAATGTGACAGGAGACCAGAATCCACATGAGGCTTCCTAGCCCCTTTTATCTCCAGCCGTCTTTCTGAACTAGATCCATCATGAGCCCCTGGTGGGGAGAAGGTGCATAAGAGGGCAGCCGCTTGCAGCTTGACTCTTTCCACAGCATTCAATTCAGTGCTCAGAACCCCTTTTCCACACTCACAGGTCATCAGTTTCTATGATATTTAATAAGGTTGTATGACTACATTCATTAGGTACAACTGGCTCCAACACATTCGCCTGGTAAGTACGAGCCCACAGGATAGGAGCAGCAGGGTGTGGGCAGAGGGCTCAGCTTGCTGCCTTCCCATTTCTGTGTCCTGCATGGAACTGGCACAGTTCCAAGCCTTGGCTTGGGAATGCTAGCTGAGTCCCTCCCCAGAACTCCTACTACAGATGGATCCAGACTGGCTACCCAGCCTTCCACATCTTCTTTCCATTAGTTCACTGCCTGCATCATGAGGGTAACATGTTCTGACTCAGACCCAGAGCACTATGACATCCTGGGCCGGGGCAGTGACCAGACCACAGCGGTGTCTGGCTCTCGCTGGTCTGTATGTCAGCACACTGGAGACAAGGTAAGGTATCTGACCAAGGGTACACGATACCTGGTGCTCAGCTCTTCCCCCTCCTTGTGGTTCAGATTAATATTTCTGATAGCTAACACAGCAGGGTTCTGGACTGGGACAGTGAACAAGTGTGCAGGCCAGATTTGTGTTACCTTGGCCTAAGCTAGGGTCATTTTAGAAGAGTGAGCTTCAGCTGAGAAAATTCCTCCACAGATTCCCCTGTGGGCATTTTCTTGATTGACAGTTGATATTGGAGGGCCCAGATGGCAGTGGGCGATTACACCTGTGGGCTGGTGGTTCTGGGTGCTAGAAGAAAGTAGGCTGAGCAAGCCAGCAAGCAGCACTCCTCCATGGCCTCTGCTTCAGTCCCTGCCTCCAGGTTTCTGCCCTGACTTCCCTACATGATGGACTGCGGTCAGAACATGTGTGATGAAATTAACCCTTTCCTCCCCAAGTTGCTTTTGATGATGGTGTTTCGTCAGATCAATAGAAATCCTAACTAAGGAATCCAGCAAGGATGACTCTGGAATGTCCTTGCTGTTGGTCTGAGGGGTGAGATGATAGAAGCAGGAGTCCTGGTTCAACACTCTTGTCTTTTCCATGGCTCAGAGCAACAAAAGGCCGGAATGAAGAACAAATCGCATGTAATGAATGTTGACAAAAATAAAGCCGAGTGCAAACCAGGGGCGGACTGAGAAGTAAACATGTTGCTCCCTCATCCATAGGCCTGAAACTGCAATAGGGAAGGTGTGAGAAGCCAGTTCAGACAAACGTGCCTCTTACAGACAGACACTGAGTCTGGGGACCCATCAGGGAGAGCGAACTAAGCACTGGGCTTCAGAGCAAGGGCACAAATAGGATTTTTTTCTTTTCTTTTTTTTTTTAAAAAAAGTTTTTTAGGCTTGCAACCAATTCAGTTGGATTGACCTCCTTCAGATACTGAAAGCATTTGTGAGCCCTTCAGGCTTCTAATAATATCACAAGAAGAGGCAAGCAACAAACACACTGCTGTCCTGATTACAGCAGAGCAGCAGGAGGCCTTTACCACCCAATTTTCTATTTGGCTTGAAGACTGGGCAGGTGCACCTCATGCTCCGTCTCTTGTCCAACACCAAGGTGAAGATGGATGCGGGGGCTCTGAACCACTCAGCTGTCTGTGGAATGTGCTGTGGGCTTACTTTATCAGTGACACTAAGTCTCCATAGCTCTTTCTCAAAGGACTTTAAAATCATTTCAAAGTCCTCAGTGGCCATTAATTGGCTTTTCATATCACAAACTTCACACGGCACTTACTAGGTGCCAGGAGCCAGAGGGTAAGTTGCACCCCTGCCCGGCGGCTTGTCTGTGACAGTAATACGTAGACAGGCCAGCTGCTAGAGGGTCAGGGCACAGGGGAAGAGCTGGCACAGTGAAATCAGAGGGGCCAGGATGCATGGAAGAGGGTTGTGGCCCAGTCAGTTTGAGGGAGAGAGGCCAGGAGGAAGTGATAGGTGCTTTGAGGAGGAAGAGGACTGAGGCAGATAAATAAGGGATGCAAGGTTTGCAAAATCTGGGAAAGTGGGAGGCTCTGGGGCGTTGGGACAGCACGAGGGCAGGCAGAGAGGGTTCTAGCTTGCCAAGGCTAACCTTGATCCTGGGGGCAGCAGCTGGTGAGCTGTTCCCTGAGGGACCTGAGGGTCCCCTGGACAGCTGGGCCTCTCCTGGGACGCCTTCTTTACTCACTGCTCCTGAGGCAAAGGCAGCTTGAAAGCCTCATTAGCAGGCGGGTCTCCAGCTAACAGCTACACCTGCCTTCCCTGCCTTCCTGCCCTCTCAGAGGCCACAGCTCTGTGCAATTGCATTCTAATTTCAAGAAGTGATAAACATATGTTCATGTTTCCATTTTGATTATCAGCCTGGCATCACAGCTGCAAATTACCCATTTTCTATTATAATTATTTTTACTTCTTTAGATGGAGGAATGCATTTTTAAATTACTAAAGTGCTCGAGCCACAGAGGGAGGGAAGAAGTACCGCCACATCCTTGTGCCCAGGGCAATAAAATAGCAAGAGTTCAAAAAATGCCATGCAAGCTGTGGGCTGCATTGGAGCAGCATTCCAGAGGACTGCATCTGCTCACATGTTTGCCTTAAACCTGGTCGAGTCTGCAGCGAGCCAAAGGCTTGGCTGGCGGCAGGAACTGTAACTCCAAGAGCAGCTCACTGGAAGCTGGACTCCCCTAGGTGACAAGCAAGCCTTCCCCGGAGAGATGGGCACTCTAGATTTTGTGTTTTCTCCCTCTAGGGGGGCATTTTAAAGACGACAATGTCTATAACTCAGATGCACGCTCATAACTCCAATGTTTGGTCATGCTATGATTGGAAGCAGTCGTGCTAACTGCTGTGGGGCTTCTTCCCAATAGGTCTGGGGCAGGGCCATGTGTGGTAGGGGGTGGCTGGGAATGGGGTTGAGGACAAGCCTTGGTAATGGATAGGAAGCAACGAGTTCTGGTCACTGGCTGAAAGTGAAGATTGTACCACATGGAGTTGCAGACCTATTGGCATCTTAATGACCCATTTAATTAGCATATGACATTAACTGGCAGAGTAGATGTAAATGAGAATGTGCTCTGATGACAGCTGGTTTTGAAAGTGTCGCTCAGATAAGCTAAATGATGCTGTTCCTGGGATGGCTTGCTCACAAAGAAATTGTGCCATTGCACACACCATCCAGATCCCTAAGGTCTGTCTGTGTGCAACTACTAGGTCCTGGGGGATGAAGATGAGTAGGGTACATGCAGTTCCTGATCTCAGGGTATCTTGTAGAAGGGGAATGGGATGCAGGAATGAACTCCTATGGCAACAAAGACAAATCACAGCCATATAAACAATAGGAAAACCAGCTAAACAGTATGCTATCTAAGAGGTACTTTTATGGTTTTGAACTCATATTCTGTGCCTGTACCTACACTGCCCTGCATATTATCTTCCCTCTGTGCTGACTCTATGCAGAGAAAATGGTTAGGTTATCTTGTTTCTGATGGAAGCTCAGAGGCTGAAGGCCTGGCTCAAAGATTCATCTCTACAGAGCATGTACAGTTCCTGTGGACCTGAGGGACCACTTACTCCCGCTATCTCTGAAGGTGATAGGAGCCCTGAAGAGCCCAGATGCCCACCCTAGCCTTCAGCTCTCTGCTATTCATGATGGGCACATTCATTTTTGTTGGAAACAAAAGATGTAATCAGCATGTTAACAGTCCTTTAGACATCAATCATAATTTCTTCCCTGAGGAGTACCTCATGCTCTGCAAAAGTTAAGGATGGAAAAGCAGGCAGCTCTTCCTGCAGTTGGATCCCAGGATATGCCTCCTCCAAGGGTGCAGCCAGGGGGCTCTCATGCTTTTTCTGGGATGTGCCATGGAGAATGTACCATGACCTGCTGGAAGCACGAGTCACAAAGGTGTCCCCCCGGAGTCTGTGGTATAGAGGGATGTTGTAGGAGTCTGACAAGGAGGGCTGTGATGGGTCTTCCGGGTGTGCCATGGAAGGTGTTCTATGAGTGTGGTGTGGAGCAGAGGACAGAGAGATGCTCTGTTATGAACTATGGGTATTACATTGTGCACAGTAAACGGGATACATTCTGAGAGCACTGCAGGGAAGGAGGAGAGTCTGACACAAGCGAGTCTGATGGGCTGTGGCAGGCATGTGGTAGGTGTGTGGTGTGCTGTGGAGTTCTGCGCAAGCACGCTGTAGGGTGCGTGGGTGTGCTGTGAGTGCTGTGGGTGTCTGTGATAGGCTGAAGGTAAGGTAGCTGCTGGGATTCAGTGTGGTCTCTGGGCAGTGCTACAGTATCACACTGTAAGCACCCAACTGTGCCTAAGGTCATTCTTTCCTAATTCTCAGGCGAGGAAACTTCCACCCTAATATTGCTAGCCTTAGCATATCCTGGGTTTAAGAGAGGCATGGGGACTAGTTCCATTTGTGACAAAGCCCTACTAGAACAGTGAATCTCAATCTTCCTAATGCTGCGGCCCCTTTAATACAGTTCCTCATTGTGGTGACCCCCAACCATAAAACTTTTCTTGTTGCTACTTCATAACTGTAATTTTGCTGCTGTTATGAATTGTAATGCAAACATTTTTGGAATAGAGGTTTGCCAAAGGGGTTGCAATCCACAAGTTGAGTGCCACTACCCTATGGGCTTATGTAGCTCACCCCTGGAATGGCTTCTTCTCTGATCCTCCTCCAGGGTTAGCTGTCCATGTGGCCTTCTCTAGGAACCCTTAAGGACCCAGCACAGGTGACAGAAGGAGATACCTTTGGAATTCTTTCTACAGCGGAGCCCAGCAGTAGGAAGTTTGGACTCAGGGTTCCCTTGCTGTGGGAGTTTGAATGTAACTGACCCTCATAAGCTCATAAGGAGTGGCACTATTAGGAGATGCGGCTTTGTTGGTGTGGGTGTGGCCCTGTTAGAGGAAATGTGTCACCGTCGAGGTGGCCTTTGAGGTTTTCTATAATCAGGATACCACCCAGTGTCTCAGTCCATTTCCTGTTGGCTCTCAGCTACTTTTCCAGTACCATGTCTACCTGCCTGCCACCATGCTCGCCACCATGCTCGCCACCATAATAATAGACTGAACCTCTAAAACTGTAAGCCACCCCAATTAAATGTTTTCTTTATAAGAGTTGCCCTGGTCATGGTGTCTCTTCACAGCAATAGAAACCCTAATTAAGACACTTGCCCTCCACCACATGGCAGCTCTTCATGAATGACCCTGCTCTGCACTCCAGGCTCAGTCTCTGGGTCTCTGACCCAGCCACTGTTGGCATGACTTAGTAGGTGGCAAACTCAGAAGAGGTGAGACAGGTGGGTAAGGCTTGTTTTGAATACATGTGTCAGTTTCCACTAAGCTGATGACAAGATCTCCAAACACAAAGCAAAGTTCAAAGACTTGTAAAGTGAACGCCTGCCTGTCCCAAAGTACACAATTTTTACTTTATTGTTAATCTGCTTCGTATCCATTCTTTAATCCAGCTTACTTTTTTCATACTTAACAAAGTTAGATACTGACAGTGGTACATTTAGCCCTACAACCTGCATGCTCCCAATAGCTACATGCTGGCATTCACTCTCTTGCCCTTTCCACCTACTATGGAATGCAGAAATCTGGAAGGCAGCATTCTATGAATGTTGACCAATACATCCATGTCAGCCCGCCCCTCCCCATCGGCACACATCATCCCAGAGACCCCATGTCAGTCCCATTCAGTATCACTGTCCCCCTCCCAGAAGCTACCACTACTCTGCTTTTCCACCATGGATTTGTTGGTTAGAACCTTAAGCAGAAGTAAAATTGCACACACAGTCCCATATGTCTGATTTCACTTGGGGCAATCCACATGGTGGTTTGAATCCACAGTTTGGTCTTTCATTGCTAAGTGCTATCCCACTATTCAGCTATACCATAATTATGCTCTTACTGGGTAGTTTCCTTTTAAAACAGTAAGGGTTTTGACCTATTGGACACAGCCATTCTTATGTGTCTTTCCTGAGGCTGACCGGGTGTCTGTTAGCACAGCCCTTCCTCAAAGAACATAAATAGTGTATGTGTATGTCACACCTTTGTGATAGAAGAGGGACTGAAAAGCACAGCTCTAGAGTAGAGACCCCCAAAGTGTGATGAGGTGCAGGGTAGTTCCAAAATATACCTTACATCAACAGCTGGTTATTGTACTTACCATATCCCCCCATTTATGACCCATGGAAAGGGGGAAAACCCACAAAATGTGGTCTGAGTGACCGAGGTGCAAATGAAGTGTAAGCAGCACTCAGTGGAGCAATGGCTGTCAATGTCTGCTGCACAAGAGAAACCCAGGGGAGTGCTGACACCGGTTCTGCCCGGGGTCCCATATCAGGAGCCTTTCATATAACTGGCCAAGTGCATCAGCTAGTGGTAGCTATTAAAAGCTCCTATGGGATGCTAATGTACAACCTGTATGAAAAGAATGTGTTAGGAAGCAGCAGCTTGACGTGGGATTTCCCTCTGTGTGCTGCGATTACCATTAATGAATAAAGAAACGGCTTTGGACCTATAGCAGGGCAGAACTTAGGTAGGTGGGGAAAACTAAGCTGAATGCTGGGAGTAAGAAAGGCAGAGTCAGAGAGAAGCCATGTAGCCCTGCTGGGGCCAGACAGAACTTTACCCAGTAAGCCACTGCCACGTGGCGATACACAAATTAATGGAGGTGGGTTAAATTAAGATGTAAGAGCTAGCCAATAAGAAGCAAGAGCTAATGGGCCAAGCAGTGATTTAATTAATACAGTGTCTGTGTGATTATTTAGGGGCTGAGTGGCTGGGAACCAACAAGCAGCCCTCTCCTCCTACAGTAGGTTTCAAAGTCCAGCAGCATCAGCATCACCTAGGCACTTGTTAGGACAGTGAATCCCGAAGTCCCATCCCACATCTGCTTAGTCAGGAGGCATGGCTGGGGTCCAGCAGTCTGGAGTATCACAAAGCCCTCTAGCAATTCTGATGGCTAGCACTGAAAGTCAGTGCTCAAGTGGCTGATGGGACAAGCCCTAACTGCCATCTCTTCCTCACAGCCCAAACCATTATATCTGTCACTATAGTCCAGTTCATCCAAGATCTAATGTCCCACTTGACCCCACTATGATTTCCCCAAGGGAAATTCTCTTCTCTCTGGGATAAGGGAGGTGGGTGGGTGTCAGGTGCTGAGCAGCTGCTGGCCAATTAGCAACCAGATGGCATCCTAAGGTCCACTATGCCTTACCCACAGTTAACCCGAAAACCAGTTAATCAGCCTCCAGAAAACCGAGTGCTGACTATAATCTTCTATTCACCATGATTTTTGATTATCAGTGACCTCCTTCCACTCCATTACCCTTGTTAATTGAGAATTGACTCTGCAGTTAAAGTGAAGGTCTCTTCTACTAACAGAGCTGTACCAGATTCATTTTGTAGTCCCCTACAACTCAAAAAGTGTGGTGCATTTGTGGATACAATTCATACAATTCATCTCCCCCAAGAACTTAGGAAATCACCACTGAGGTTGCTGGGTTTGTGTTCCTATGCCAATGACTTAGCTGAAGAGAATGGAATCCTGTTGAAGGCTAACAGGAAATTCAGAGAGCTAAACCAATGCTTGTGAAGCTTGGCCTCTCGATTAGCAATGCTCTCTCTACTCAAAGATGCCCAACACAGTTCTTCGACTTGGTAGAGTCCTTGGGATTGTTCTTAGTGTACAGTTAGAGAAGATAACAGAAGTGGAACACTTGCATGGTTGTGCCTCTTCCTGCTGGCTTTTTTGATAAGGGAAAACACAAAGTAAGAAGCTACTGGGAGATGGCTGAATCTGATTATAGGTTCCAGGGCTATGTCTGAAAAATGAACATTCACGTAAAGCTGATGAGATCACAGAATCTTTCCTCTCCCAAAAAGAAAGCATGAGGGAATCGAGATGGCAAATGCAATGCCTTGTTAAATAGCGCACACCCCAGGAAGGTGTCTGACAAACTACCATGATGGTACTCTTCTAATGTCATAGAGAAGCACATAAATACATGTCGCTGCAGAGGAGCAAGGGGTCCGCCTTTCCTGGAAGGACAAGGATTGGCATCAAAGCAGCAACTGCTTTTTCTTTATAAGATTCAGGACTGACTAGAAGCTGTTCAATACACACACCGGAGCACCTGGGAGATGTGGAATTAAATCCCTCTGGCACCTCACTTTTTCCTAGCCCATTCTCCCAGGCCATGCCTACCTCTTCTCCCAGCCACCATCCAACCACAGTCCCTCAAGGTGCCTCTTCCACTGCAGCAAAGTGACTTATCTGTGTGTTCTCTCCTAGATTATGGGGGCTGTGTCTATTTTGGATGGGGTAATCCTAAGGGACAGATAATGTCTTTTACAGTATTTTATTATGAAAAATTATCAACATACAAAATATAAACAGTATAATGAATGGCACAAAAGTTCCCTCAGATAATCACAAGCATACTTCCATGTTAAACTTTGTTGTTTGTGCCTAAATATATTAAAGCCCATTAAAAATTAAAAATAGTGTGATATTTTTTGTCTCTAAATACTTCAAAGGCACAGATATGCCCTAAAATAATGAAACTTTCTTGTATTTCTGCATCATGCTCACACCTAACAAAACTAGTAATTCACAAAATTTTCCAGTATTATCTAATACAAGTTAAATATTACTGTGTGTCTTATATAAAATAAAATGTAGATACAGTTGTCACTGAGTACCCAGTGAATGGAAGAGTTGACTTATCTCCATAAAGTCCCTAAAAAGAAAGTGTGTCACATCCTGTCTCATTTAGGCTTCATCATTCCCAGATGTAGGAAAATGGGAGGGGCCTCTGCTGAGGGAAGGGACACAGGCACTCCCTGGCACAGGCTACATCTTCAACATGCTCCTAGGATCTTGCAGATGGCAGTGGAAGATATGACACTTGTCTCCCTCTACCAACACACCAGTGACCAGTTCTGTTGAAGGCCGAATCTAGAGTCAGGCATACCTACTTGGTGACCCCAGTGTAACCCTGAGCATGAACTCTCGGCGCCTTGGGTCAGGCCTTTAAATGTGAATAAAAAGGACCTGCTTTTGGCGGTGCCATGAAGGTTAAGTGAGAAAGCAACCATCATCGGGATCAGCAAATGTCACGGAGCGCTGAGCATCGCGGTGCATTTCTGTCTGCACCAGAAAGTCCAGGACACAACCAAGCACACATCTGTGTGTCCTTCCACACTGACCTGGCTCAGGTGGGGCACTCTGGCTCACCTCTCCAATGTCAAGGCTTCTGTCCCAGAAACCTGCGGAGGCTTGAGGGCCCCTCTCTGCCTCCTCTACTGCTATAAGCACACTGCAAAGATCTGAAGTCAAGCACTTGTGTGTTTTTCTCCCTGTCCTCAGCCAGAGGGAAGGAAGGATTAAGGTTTCTTTGTACAATCAAAAGGAAAACAGTGAGAAAATTAGTACAGTAAGCAATCTGGGCCAGGAAGATTGGTTTGTTGAGAGTCCTCATTTCAAGGTAGAAAAGGCTCCCTTTCTTGCTAAGGCACTTTAAGAAAGAACTTTTATAACAGATACCAAAGCCAAAAGATTAACATAATAAGTCTCTCCTTGATTCCCTCCCCCTCCCCCCGCACACACACACACACACACACACACA
>LOJH01011377.1:0-23897 GCA_001685095.1 Ellobius talpinus
TTAAAATATTAAAAAATGACAAGCATGAAACACCAGACAGCATTAAAATTATGTTCTGTATTTTGTATGTAACATGAAAATCTGGTGTGGTAGTGCATGTCTGTAATTTCAACAATAGCAAGGTGGGGGTAGAAATATTATTAGATCAATGCCACCATTAAAAATAAACATGTAGAGTTATATGCTAGCCCAGACTGTAGGAGTTTTTTTTTAATTTTGTTTTTATTGAGCTATACATTTTTCTCCACTCCCCTCCCTTCCTCCCCTCTCTCCTTCTACCCTTTCCCCTGACCCTTACACCTCCAATTTACTCAGGAAATCTTATCTTTTTCACCTTCTTATGCAGAACAATGTATGTCTCTCTTAGTGTGCTCTTTGTTTTCTAGGTTCTCTAGGGTTGTGGCCTGTAGGCTGATTTTCTTTGCTTTATGTATAAAAGCCACTTATGAGTGAATACATACTATAGTTGTCTTTCTGGATCTGGGTTATCTCATTCAGTATGGTTTTATCTAGATCCTCCTATTTGCCTGCATTTTTCAAGATGTCATTATTTTTTACTGCTGTATAGTACTCCATTGTATAAATGTATCTTTTTTTATCCATTCCTCAATTGAGGGGCATATATGTTGTTTCCAGATTCTGGATATTACAAAAACATTGCTATACACATGGTTTAGCAAATGTTCTTGTGGAATGGTTAAATATCTTTTGGGTATATACCCAACAGTAATATCACTGGGTATTGAGGTGGATTGTTTCCTAATTTCCTGGGAAATTGCCACATTGATTTCCAAAGCAGCTTTTTCCATCTTACACCTGTTAGATTTCCATCTTATTCCTGTCAGAATGGCCAAGATCAAAAACACAGCTCATGCTGGAAAGGATATCAGGTAATGCTCCTACATTGTTAGGGGAAGCACAAACTCGAGACCTTTTCTTAATAAAAAACAAACAGCAAAACATCCCAACAAACAAACAAGTATAGCATGAAAATTGAAAAATAACCCCAGGAAGGGATAAGAGATATTGAAGCGTGTGTATAAGCTTATATGACCATGTATGTGAAGAAGAGAGTGCTGAGCTTACCAGTTAGCCATAGAGACCAGACAGTAGTGGCACATGCCTTTAATCCCAATAGGTGGGTGACAGAGGCAGGCAGATCTCTGATTTCAAGGCCACCCAGGGCTACTGAGATTGAATCAGACTAAAAGAGAAACATAGGTCACATCTTTGATTTCAGATCTTGGGATCACATGTCTTTAACCCCAGCCCTAGGGAGGTGGAAACAGGAGTGATATGGTTGGGTGGAGAGAAGAATAGAAGGTGGGAGGAGACAGGAACTCAGGGCATTCGGTCTGAGGATTTATGAAGACACGATCTTGCCCCCTTTAGTCTGAGGATTCGGTAGAGGCAAAAAGTCTCTCTAATGGCCGATTCCTTTACTTCTCTGATCTTTCATCATTTACCCTGATATTTGACTCAGGGTTTTTATTATTAAGACCAATTAAAGTTTGTACTACATATATGTTTGACAGTCACACATGCGTGCACGCATGTACACTCACACACACACACACGTGTTTACTGTTCTCATTGGAAAATTTAAAGAAGAAAGATAAATTTGCCACATATAGGATGAGGACCTAAAGATGGACTTCAGAATGAAGGTTATTCGAACTGCCAATAAAATACAAAGGCACCTAACTTCATAGCTGCCAGGAAAATGCAGTTCTTTAGCCAACCATGGGATGACAAAAATGAGAAAGACAGGAAAATACCCATTGTTGGCAAAGAAATGAAGCAAACTGCAACTCTCATAATTACCAGTGTGAGTGAAATCACTTTGGAAATGAATAGTTTCAAATTCTGTGACTCTTCAATTTTAGGTCTTGGCGCATATCCAACAAAAATGTGTTATTGAAGAACTGAAGTAGAATGTTAATAACAGCCCTGTTAAGAAGCTTCAAACAGGAACCTACTTACGTGACTATTGGGAGTAAAATACATTTATATTTCTTACTACTATTCAGCATTAGGAAAGATTGAACATGATGTAGAATGACAATGTAGGCATCCACAACTTGCATTAACCTCATAGAGTTCTTAAGACTGAGCCAAAGTATCCAGACCCCAAAGATAACAAACTACACATGAGGACAGTCATTACATTTGGTGGGGGCACTGACTGGGAATTCAGCTCGTGTTTTTCAGATTATTTTTCCTTATCTATGTACATGTGACAGGAATGTATAGCGAACCAAAATAAGAATAATGCTCATGCTCCCTAATGGGAGAATTCTCTAGTAAATTTTCTCTCATCGTGAGACAAACTTAGCCATCAAGTAATGGGAATTTCTAAGGAAATAAAATATGTTGTAACCAAGGTTTACTATAATAATTCACATACATTAAATGAGGCTCCACAGTTTATATATTATTATACATTTGTTATATTCATATGGGCATTATCTAGGTGTTTCCTTAAAATTTTAGGATGAAAATCTGTAGGGTAAAGAGTTAACATGTATGTCTTTGTAATTACTGCTTTAAACTCTAGCACCCAGTCACACACATGTCTCTTTACCTCTAAACTGTCCTAGAATGATCTTTCCTTACATGTTTCCAAGAAAGGAATGGGGCTTGTTGTATTTACATTCAAGTACAATTACATAATTATGATTCTCTTATTAACGTTGTTGTCTCCTGTCAAATCTATACAAAATACTTTGCTTTTTTAAATTTTTTTATCTTCAACCTATTCAAATATATTTCCAATAATATAATGTTTAAAGTAAATGTGTCACTTTTTTGTGCCCCTGTCTGTATATCTCATGAATGTTTGGAGGAAACTCTTTTGTTATGATTGCCCACAGAATTTTTACTCTGAAAGGTAAAATAATACCCCATCTAAATGATCTTGCCTTGCTCAATATACAAGGCAGCTAGATCTAATTTGCTCCTGCTAGAATGTATTTTCTCAACCCAGTAGTATTAATGATTTGGGGTCTCTTCGTACTGATTTTTATAACTGGGTCTCCAGTTCCTGCTGGTTTCTTAGCTTATCAGGAAACGAATTCTTAAAAGAAGTGAGACCCCTTCTCACTTAGGACATAGACCCCTGAAATTCCTACAAGATCATGGGATGCAACTGAGAAAATAAAGCTGGAAACAGGCTTGGGAAGTAAATAATGAAAAATGTTGGGAAATGGAAACGATGCTGCAGTCACTACTTGCTTTTGAGGATCTGCAACTTCTCAGTGCTTAAAGATGTCACAATGTTATCAATGCTTGTAGGAATTTGAAGGTCTGTTTTCATCTAGACTCTAATAAACACAAGGAGGAAAGCTTAAGGAAGTCACTTGAAATTGTGTTCTCTCATTGCTAAATTTAACTTGATAAGAGGTGAGAGCATCACTGGGCCTGACACTGAAGAGCTGTTTCATGATCTTGCTTTGAGTAGAAAGCCTTTGCCTTATGCTTGAATTTTCTTCTTGTCATCATAAGCTATGGCTTCTGACATTTTTTTTTAGGAAATCATCATTAATATGATTTGATTAATTTATACATTCAAATAGATAGATGAAAATTGTAACAAACTAAGAAAGAGCTTAGACAAATGCTTCTTGTGTCTCCACTCATTTTATGAACAAATCTATTGTCTTGCACAGCCTATGGCAGGAGTCCATGCTGAGACAATATTACTTTCATAGGCAAGACTGCAAAATTCCCCAAAGAGGTGCGGAGTCTGACCAAGTTGACGACATTAAACTCTGAAGCAGTCAAGACCCTTATACTTAGCAACAATTGAGCCTTTTCTCCAACTTGCCACCCACATTTTTCTTCCAAACCACAGACTAGAATTCTGGTATAAAGTAATAAGGCACATTTTTAAAAATGAAGAGGAAAACATTGACTGGATTTCACTGTAGATTCTCAATACCCTATTAAGGGAAATTTGCCTTTTATGAAGGAAAGCAGTCTTTTAAATTTGCAACATTCTCATTTTTCAAGGTTGTCTGGTCATTTTGTAAGGTACTACTGACTTTACCTTTGCCTTTAGCTTTCCTATATTGTGATCACAGAGAGGTTAATCAATGAAAGGGAGAGAGACCTACTTGTTAACTGTCTTATTTAAATTAGGCTTCCATACAAGATAGCAGATAAAAATGATTAAACAACAGAAATTATTTTCAATGGTTCTAGAGTTTATAAGTTGAAGGTCCTAATGACACTTGTTTCTTGTGAGACCATTCTTTAGGTATTGCAGAGGGCAGTTTGCTTACAGTACACAGAGTGTCTTTTTGTGATGTTTTATGTCTGTGCCTCAGGTAGAAAGCCCCGAGGTTTCTTCTTTTTCTTATGAAGACAGTAATCCTATGGGATTATGGTGCCCATCTAACAATCTCTGGAATGTTACTTACGTCATTGAAAGTACTATTTGAAATACAATCAATGGAAGCTTAGATGGCAATATTCAGATATCTTTGGAATATGGTTCAGTTTTAAAAAATATTATTTAATTCCTTGTAAAAGTAGCAATAAAATCAAGTGGATAGTTTGCATATAGATTTCATGTGCTTGGATTTATAATGTGTGGAATATTAATTAAAATAGTAGATATTGAGAGTACGAATATCCCTAGCTATGAACATTTTACATCAAAGTAAGACATAGCATGAGTACATTCACAGAATTAGGTTTACAGATGTGGGTTGATGAGGATAATTACTACAAACATCCCCAAAGCCCTCTTTATTAACATTGAAACAAAGAAAACACAGTAGTGTGAAATAAAACACCAGGATTTAATATTTTGATATTTTATAAGAATCAAAGTACCTATTAGTGCATCTTGATGAACTTAAAAATTATACCTGTGGAAATTTCTTCTCTAGGAATCAACAAAGTGATGTAGAGTCAATCTAAACTGAAACACGTTTTCCTTTCAAAACTTAAGAGATATCACACTATTACTTAGCACTCCACTGCTCCCTTTTAACCAAATTGTTTTCTTTTATACAATAATATTGTATAGAAATTTTCTGCTATAGAATAATTGCGGTGGTGACACCCTTCTTTATTGAATGAAATAGAGCTTTCAGAGACAGCTCTCCTGAGCTCATGGGAGCTCATGGACTCTGGACTCAGCTAGAGAGACTGCATGAGACCATCCTAGGCCCTCTGCATATGTGTGACTATTGTGTAGCTTTGTCTGTTTGTGGGATTCCTAGAAATGGGATCAGGACCTGTCTCTGGCAGTCGAGCTATTTTAAGAATCTATTCCCCAGGCTCCATTGCCTTGCTCAGCCTTGATGTGGAAGGACAAACTTGGTCCTGCCTCAACTTGTTGTGCTATATTTTATTGACTCCCTGTTTCTGAGAGGAGATGGTGAAGGAGTGGAAGGGGGTTAGATGGCAACTGTGGGAAGGGATGGGAGAAAAGGAGGAAATGGTGATTGGTATGTAAATGAATGAAAAATAATAAAAAAGATCAAAAAGGAAGTACTGGTAAATGGGAAAATGATTTCACAGTAGACCCATTCTCATATTTTGATACTACACTTTCTTCAGCAGCATGACTTCTTTTGTGGTAAATATTCATATATTTTGAGTGGTTTTCAATATTAAACATAAATGAATTTGTGCTTGCTATGAGATTCCAAACTGGAAATTGGAAGAAAAGACATTGAATTTATTGAACCGACATGCAGCTGGATGTTAGGATCTTTTATTTCAAAACCACGTAATGGACACAGTTTAGAATAAATGCATTTTGGGGAAATAAATTCCACTCCTAAGCTGGCTCAAATGTCTGATTCTACAAGGACTCACTGTGGAGATAGCCATGCCTGCACAATGTCATGTTAAATTTACATTACATATGCTTCCTTTTCAGATACATTAATACAATCTCTGCTGTATCAGACACACTTGCAAATGAATATCAATCTAGGTACGGTTGGCTCAGTTCAGATGCTGATTTTCTCATGTTTTTGGTGCAGACAGCTAGTGAAAAGTTATGATTTTGGTGCTTCCTCAAAGGCACTAAATAGAAGAAGAGAATGACGATGCAGGTGTTTGCTTGTTTCAGCTTTTGTTTCTTCCATCCATGTTGTTATTGTTACTCCGCTCCTCTGTCATTTTTGAAGTCTCTTCTAATACACTGACTTTAAATAACCCATAATTTTACAGACTGAGAAGGAAACATGTTATGATCTATGATGTAAGCATTCCCATTATTTACTACATTGGCATTCAATTCACATTTTGGAGTCACAATTATTTTGACAAATCCATGAACAAAGAGCAATGCCAGATTTTAGAAATGGAAAAAATTTCATTAAGAAGAAAACCATTAAGAGCTATTTTGTTTACACACATTAAATCAAAGGCTTTCCTTGAATTCACACTTTACTATAAAATTTGAAAAAAAATTCTGTAATCTTTCATTTGCAGCACTCTGATTTGCTTGAAAATATCTATTTAGCATCAACAATCTTATATTATAAGTACTATCCTTAATGTTTTTATTTTTTAACTACCCACAACAGTAGATTCTTATCTATAATACAGTAGGTCTGGGAATTTCTCTTTTTTTGCTTATCGCTAGTCTTAAGAAAAGAGAGTTAATGGTCTTTAACTGATCAATGAATAAAGAAATTGTAGCATACACAGATTTATGAATATCACTTGCCTATAAAGAAAAATGAAATTTATAGGTAAATGGATGGAACTAAAAGTATCACATGGAACAAGCTAACCCAGGCGCAGAAACAGAAACAAAGCATGTTCTCTCTCATCTCTAAGGCTCAGCTCCATATCTTCAGATGAGAGTATATAACCCGCAGCAAATTCAGAATCCAGGAAGGTAAAAAGAAGGACCAAAAGGGACAATTGAAAAAGGAATAGTGGGGTCAAAGTAATTTTAGGGGATAAATGGGAAAAACAGTGGGGGGTTAATTAGGACTGTGAAGAAGTCAAGATAAAAGGAGAGGAAGGGGAAACAGGAAAATAATTGTAAGAATATCTGAAAAAGTTACATAGAATAAAATTGTTATCTATTTGTCTAAAATTACACAGCCTACATGTATGGAAAAAGAGGTTATATTTAGGAATGTTTGTATATACATATATATTACATATATGCATGTAATAATAATTTGTGAGAAGAGGTCTTGCATATGCAAGAGAAAGGAGGATTATATGTTATGGTTTCAAAGGAGATTATATTATTATCTCAAGAATTTTAAAAAAATAAAATTTAATTTAAAACCATTCATAGTTTAAATAAAAATTTTCTACCTAGGGTGGCAATGTTCCCTCCCAGAGTCTCAGAATATCTAATAAAAACCCAAATCCAGTCATGAGAAACTCACTTACAAGTTATTGTTCAGGGGCACCCCAAGACTCCCCAAACATGACTGATTATCTCTATTGCCATTGGTTGTCCCACAAAGTTAGACTATAAGTCTCTATTGGTGGAGACAACATACACTTCCAAAGTAGAATCTAGGTGATTTGTACTGGAGAGGACTTCAAAGCCTCTGCTCTAAGGGATAGATTCACAATATTGCAAGATGACATATAAACTTCCAAAAGAGGGAAGCAAACAGTGGTTCTACCCAGAGAGGATACCTATGAACTACAGCAGTAACCAGCATGGCCTGATACCCCTAATTAAAAAAAAAGGCATTTGTATATTGGTGATAGCAAACAGCTAATTAGGCTTGAGCCCTGCTCAAGAAAAGGGAAAACATGCTTGGTACTGGAAACCTAGTCAATTCCCCAGTGCTACTGAGGTCATGGGTTTGAAGAGGAACTTACATCAAGTGATTTACTAAACTAGAATGCTTTCTAACTGCATTATAAATACTTATACTCAAACATAAGTGCAGTCTTTAACGTCTCAATAAAGAACCTTCTCTTTGCAACAGATGTAGACCATTACAGGAAACCACAATTAATAAAAACACAGAGAACAGGTGATGTATCATGTGGTGATAAGCCCAAACTGATCCACCTACAAAACAACTCCTGAACCCAAGGCTCAGGAAACATTCCCAAAGAAGATGAAGAGAAACTGTGCCAGAGGAAAGATTGTCTGCTTTGAGATTACATTTCCTTCAAACATCAGGAAATCTACTCCTGTCAAGTTTTAGTAATGTATCTGCATAAACAGGACTTGAATAAGGGGACACAAACAGAAATCACACAGGGCCCAACACTGGATGAAGAACTTCAGGCAGTTAAGTAATGCTGAGAACAAGAGAAATAGTCCTCATTGGCTTTCTAATATAATGGGATCAGTCCTTATATCATATACATTCAAGTAACATTATACGTATGTGTATGATATAAATATATACATATGTACACATACACATATACATATAATTCAAGAAAAAGAGGCAGAGGCTATTAATTTGAAAAAATGCAGGGTTTAGAAAAGAGATTGGAGGAAAGGGAAACATATAAGTATTTTAATTTTCAAAACTATAAACTATTAAAAATTATTTAAATTGATCATTTATGGATGTGTGTCATTTTCATAAATCCTTTATGCAGCTTCATTTTGCTATTTATAACTTGTGTCAAATTCTATTGCCTTTCACAGGAGCTAATTATCTCTCTTCCCACGGATTCTAACAGATCCTAATGTTCAGACTTCTTAACACGTTCTATGAGAATGAACATCAACATCACATACAAAAAAGCTTTGTTGAAAACAGTCCAACTTCTGATATTAACCCGTTTACTTTACAACTGTATAATTTGTGTAGCTCACAGAACATCTGGGAACCTCCATTTCGCAGTTAGACATGAATTATATTTAAATTAATAAATGATATTCAAAATTATAAGGCTGAAAAACCTCCAAAACTAAAAATCGTAAATTGGCTTGGAACTTTGAAAAGAAAAGAAGTTACTGGCCCTCCACTTTATTATCAGAAAATGCTTAAATACCTCTAATAGAGGTAATGTTAGTCTAATTTTCATTAATTATCTGCAATGCTCAAATTGCCTTTTCTAGGCTCCTTAGTGGTGAAATTTATTTCTGCTTCTTGGAGAAGCTTGGTTACAGACAGATCATTTTAATGCAGCTTAATTTGATGGAGATATTAGTCAGTGTGAGTGTTGGTTCCTTTCTCTTCCACATGTGTAGGATATCAACCTCTCAACTAAAGATGGTGTTATTTGCCCAAACTCTTCTTCATTTGAACAGCTCAGCAAATTCAGCCTATAAACCAGGTTTGATAGAAAGTGCCTCAAAGTTGCAAGTTATGATGACTCAGTTTACATGCACAGGAGAGGAAACTTCCTTTTTACCTAAGATTTAGTCTCCCAAGCCCCCCAATTACCTTGTTTTTTTTTAATTATTTAGAAAAATGTTTTAAAGGGTAGTCTCCCTAACTCTTTATGTTTTTCTCAGTAGGAAAGAATAGCTTGCCCAGGATGAAAATTTATTACCTGGAAATTTTGAAATGCACTTTATTTAATAATTCAAAATCAACTCTTTAAAATATCATGCTGCCATTTAATAAATTTCCCACAGAATATCCACAGGTAATTAAGAACAAATTACAAAGTTTATCTTTGAGTTGAGTAATAATTGTCACTAATGTCATCCAAGTATTAAAATATCACATACAATATTGCTATTATTGAATTTTATTTTACATTTGATTTTAAATATTTTTTATTATGTACCAACTTGTTGCAAAATAGAGTGTCTTATTAGACAAATAAAACCTGAAGGATTTAAGATGATTTTGACCAGGTCCCTTCCAATGCTTACTGAAGAAAATGAACCATCTCTATCTTTGAGAATATTCTTTAAAGGGATCTTGTACACAGACAACTTTCCATCAGTGCAGATTTGCCTGAACTATTTTGTTTACCTTCCATGGTTGACTGACTGTGAGAGCTTCAGTGTCAAGCTGCATTATCATGTGTGTATATGTAAAATTAATCAACAGACCTAGCAACTCACAGTGTGATCCCCTTAGAGCCTGAGGTTAACCATCTGTTTGGAATGATGTTTCCTCAAAAGCTTTATGTAATGAACAAAGGCCCTGAGAGTGGGCACTTAGTGTGGATGGAAGGGCAAGGCAGACACTTGAGGGGAAGTGCTGGGTTTCGGTGAACTGACAGCTTCACCCTTCTATCCAAAGGTTACCACCTTAGACTCCAAAAGCTTTTAAAGCTTCTTGGGTCTGTGTTGTCTGACTGCCTTTAGCAGTAAGCACGCATGTCTATGAAACTCTGAGCATGCATCTCCTTCAAAGTTTCTTTAATGTGGACAGAAGAGCATTCAGAAATAGGCACCTTAGAGATCACAACTTTACTGAGTTTGGCAAAACTGTTTCATGTTTCCCCTCAGTGTGAACCTGTTAAGATCACCCAACAAGTATTTCAAAAACAGTTGGATGCTGGCTTAAACATGAATAAGTTTTCCCTAATATTAGACAGAGTTTGTGCCATGCTATCTAATAGAATGTGATAATCCAGAGAACATGATCTTGGGGTTTGATCCTGGGCTCTGCTACGTATTAGCAGCATTACAGAATCGATTTCCTTGCCAGACACCCTAGAGCATGCTATCTACTCAGCAACATCTTAGGTGTGTAGCTGTACATTGGTGGCCTGTATTGAATCTGGAATCTGACAGAGAGTAACTCTGGAACCAGACTCAAGACGTTTGTTTTATTTTGTTGTTATTACAACTGATATCCTAAAAATATGTCTGAAAATATGTAAGTAATTAATTAAATTGAAGAAAGTAAATTTTAATACTGACAGAAAACTCTTTGCCTTAGCTATTGAATGGAAATGTAATGTTTATAACTAACCTCTATTTAAGGTGACTTTTTTTAGAACAGAAAAGATTTAGAGATCTGTGAGAGGTACTATGAGGTAAATGGATTCATTATCGCCACATATCAGTATTTTAGAAGTATTAAAAGTAACCTATATTCTGATACCACTCAGTTGAATAACAGGGTTCCTGTTTAGAATGCTTGAAGGTAAAAAGTCAATTAGGTTCTTATACAAGTTTCCTGATAATCAACAATATGATGTTTTCAAATACAAAATTAACTTATAGTAAATATGTAAATAGTAGACTTTTTTGTGGAAAATTAGTGGGCTCCTTGTACAAACTTTGAAGATTAGTGATACTTTCTAACCATCTCCTGTGATCTTGAGCATACACCCAAGCATATATATATATATATATATATATATATATATATGCAGGAACATAAATGTACACATATATGCATATACATAGTAGCATATACATGTGCACACACACAATGATCCTCAAATATCTGTTGATTAATCTTTAAATGAGAATTTAAAATGTTGTCTTCTCAAATAAATGCTTGCACAAGAGTCAACAAGAGACAGGCTGTATACAGTAAGCTTTTTGCTGGCTTGGTTGCAGGGAACTGGAATCAGGGGACAACAACAGTCAAGCATTATTAAAGATTTCAAGAATACAAGTTGATTTTGTAGACAGATGCATGTAGTTGGCAGAATAATGCTCACATAAAGACATCCAGGTCTTATGAATATACTATTTTCTATAAAATGTGACAGATATGACTAAATATGATCTTGAGATGGGAAGATTAGCTTTGATTATCTAAAGAAGCAAAATGTAATGAAGAGTACTCTTAAAATCAGAAGAGACAGGGAAAAAATCTGGCATGGCTAATGCCTTAATTGATGGAATAATTCCATGGTCTGAAGAAAGTCAGTGGTCTCTGAAGTTTGAAAATGCAGTAAATGAATTCTTCCACAAATAATAACAAAAAATGCAACCCAGCTAATAGTTTTAAATTATCCTCCCTTATGACCTCCTGATTTGTTTGAGAATGTTTGTTATTTTAAGCCATTGAATTTCTATCAACCTATTATAGCTATAATTAAAAAGGAATCCAGTGTATAACATAACAATCAATATAAATTATATATCAATAAATGAAGAAAGGTTTAGGCTTATTTTATTAATAAATGAATAAATGAAGAATAAAAATATCATTAACGTATCTGTTCATAGGGATGGTCCCAAAGAAGATACCTGAATGCATGAAAAGATATCTTCCCACATATATTTTTCCCATCCTTTAAATTCACATGTGACCCCAATCTTTTGGAAGCCCACCTCTCTAGCTACGAAAATCTATTCAGATATTTTTAGGGTGCCTTTCTTTGAGACTAAATACAATATTACCAAATTATAAGTAGCTTCAAATCTCAACCTTGACATCATCATTTATATCTCCCCACACAGAGCATACAATCTAAGCAAAGTATAAATGTAATGGGTTTTAGGTGAAGGAAACAATGTAACAAAACCTGGCAAAAACAAGATGACTTGCAGTTTCATCTCTCACCTCAAATCCTTAGATGAAATATTTGAACGTTATTAGTCCTAAAGAGACTTAGAAACATTCTATGTTAGATTTTTTTCACTATGATAAACATCAGAAAATGACTTTAGTGGTGATGTTTTGTTTTTTGCTAATGCTTTCAGAAGTTTAAATTTACAGCCATAGACTTAGACGAGACTGGGCATGTGGTATGACAGCTCATTAAGTTGGGAAACATGCCACACAGTACACTTGCTCACATCAAGGTGTTTGGGAAGCAGAGTCATGAATAAACATGATATCAATCAAAGTGATCCAGACTTTCAATCAGATCTCTCATGGCAATTCTGGAACCTCCAGACAGACAAGTGAAAAACATTTGAAAATTATGCTTACTTCTGTGTGTTTGTGTGTGGGTATGAAAGTATGAATGCCACTGTCTACAGAGGTCATAAGAGGGTATTTGGTACCTGGAGCTGAAGTTATATGATAGTAAGCTAATGAATGTCCAGTGTAAATACTGGAGACCGAACTCTGGTTCTCTGAAAGAATAATAAGTGCTCTCTTAACTTCTGAGTCATCTCTCTAGCATTTAGACTATATAAAATTTTAATTGCTCTTCCATTACCACAGAAGTTTCCAAAAGTCCTACGTCTGAGTTATGGTAGTATAGGGAATCACACTTGTAACATGTAAACCTTTTCAGGGAACAGTTCACATTCACAATATGATACATGCTAAGATCCGTTTTTAGACTTTCTTCAGTTATTATCTGACAAAGATCAAATTGTAGTTTGAACATATATGTGTTAGGATATATAAGTATATTAAACAATTCCAGAATTCTGTAGCTTTACAAAACCAAAACTTATCTGTGTTTCATGCTGTGTATTTTGAGTGAACTTATTGGTAATAACTTGAGTGAAGATTGGTAAATGTATACAGATTTAGTAGCTCTAACTTAGAGAAGCTCTCTATTCATTGAATTTGACCCATTGTTTCTCTGGCCATCTATGTGCAGTCATTAGTTGAAGAATATATTTACAGTAGAAAAGTATGTATTTGTTCTTAATTAAATTGTAACAAGAAGATACTATGGGGTTCCAAATTTTATTGCTGTGTTCTTGACCTATGAATATGCAAAAGGTCAAGAGTTGGAAATGTACTTAAACTTTTCATTACCAATTGATTAGTTTCCCAGATAGAGCTTAGTTTGATACCCATAGGAAGCACACTGTAATTCGGTGCTTATAGGGGAAGCCAAAAGTCCAATATAATCACCGTGTTTACACAAACTCCCAAATCTCCCGGACTTGAATATTTATTCCCATTTGGTTTGAAGATTTCCCTATGTCTGGCTTCCCATCAACAGGAAAAGCATGGTCCCTCATCACAGGTCTAGGCCACTATGGGAAAATAAAGGAATTGTTGATGGTGGCAGTCATTTTCAAATGGAAAAGTGAGTCACATGCAGAGTCTCACTGGGAAGAGGATATGAGAATCTCTGAACCCAGAGACATGATCTCTCTGGTATTCACTTCGCTATAGTCAACTTGTTTTCTATCTCTTTTCTTATATTCATATTCATAACTTTGAAATGGCAGCTAATCTGAACTGAAGAAAAGTCCATGGAAAGGCATCACAAGAAATAGTCTGTGCTGTAAATCTGTGTTTTTGAGGTTAAGCCTAATCATAATTAAATTTAGCAAATTCATGTATACAAGTTGATTATATTTACAAAATGTACAGTTGTGTAATCTCTCCCACAGTATGACATAAAACATTTCTAGAACACTGAAAAGTTTCATCATTCACCTTAGCAATCAGCCTCTGTTTCCCTACACAACTGCTGACCTGCTTCCTGTCAATTGAGAGCAGTTCTTTCTGTATAGAATTTCGTGTAAAAGGACTCACATGCTGTGTGCTATTTTGCTTCTAGATTCTTTTTACTCAGGTTATTGGTGTTGAGATTCATGCTTTGTCCTGTTAGTGTGTTTTCGTTCTTTGCTTTATTTTTTTGTTTTTTATTTTGAGTAGTGTTTTGTCCTAAGAATATAATGTTTGATTCTTCCTTAATCTTTTGATAGGTACTTCGATTATTTCCAGTTTGGGATTGTCATTACCTATGACGCATAATCAATTCTGTGAAGGTCTTTGAGAGAATATGCTTTCATTTCTCTTTGGAAAACTGTGAATATAATAAATATGGGACATGTATGTTTGCTTCTACAAGAAACTGTCAACATGATTCTATGTTTTTTACATTCCCACCAGCAATTTATGAGTTTCAATTATTCTCTCCGACCTCGAACATTTTCATTTGTTTTGATTCCAGCTTTTCTAGAATTACGCACTGATATTCCTTGGTGATATTTATTTCCTCCTTTCTATGATAATTACACTATATGTCTTTTTATGTGCATGTATATCTTCTTTTATAAAGTGTCTCTTCAAATATTTTGTTCCCCTTCTTTGTCTTATTGAGTTATAGAGCTCTATATATAGAGTTAGGGGGGGAAAGATCATTTGTCAAATATTTATATAACAAATATTTTCTCTCAGTCAGTGACTTGCCTTTAAATTCCCAAAAAAGGAGTTCTGTGCTGAGCTGAAGTTTTTGATTTAGATAAACCTAATATATCATCTTTTGTCTTTTATGGCTTTTGCTCTTTGCATCCTATCAAAGATGTCATTGCCATCCTCAAGGTTACAAATACGTTCCCCACTCATTTTCTCAAGAATTTCATATTGTTTTAGTTTTTACATTTGAATTTATTCTCTCAGTTAAAGAGAGAATTTCTGTATTTGGTGAAAATTAAGGTAAAGATCCTTATTTTCAACTTTTATATCCCTCTATTTAAAATGTGTTTCTTTCTCAGTAAGTAAATTTGAAAACATTTTGAAATGTCACCATACTTTATATGCATTCTTTTTTTGAATTTTCAATGTGTTCTACATGTTTGTATTATTTCCAACTAAACTGCCTTGTTTATCCTCATATTAAAGCATATTGAATCATTGCATAGCATACACTTCCACTTGGGTGTTATTTTTAAGTTTTTTATAGATATTTTACTTCACTTATTTTCACTTTCATGATTAAAGAAAATAAGATTAGCAAAAAGTTTCTATCAAAATTAAACAAAGAAATTACAACTGAAGATTTCCTCAAAATTGCCTGAAATCTGCAGACCAATTTTAGGATAATGAACATTTTAATTATGAATTTTAAAAAATACGAAATGTAGTATACATTCCAACTTTTGTGTCTATTGTTATTTAGAAAATGTTTGATGATTTTCAGTTTGAAAATCTTGATTATATTGATTTTTTTTCTAACTGTAATTCAGGAGTCTGGTGTTATTACAGATGATATTCATTTGAGTTTTGGTTCTTTGATTTACTCCTGTACTTACATACAAGTTATTTTCATGTTAAGCATGCATCCCATAGCTTTCAAAGATTCATTAATAAGTCTAGCAGCTTTGAAATATTTTATGTAGTTGAGTTTGTCAATGTAAACATATTTTTAATTTTCCTTCTGGATTTGCATGTTAAAACATTTTTTTTACTTCCACTATAATCTTGAATAACATTATGGCACAGTCATTTACTATAAACTATATTATTAGACATATTTTATATAAATATGCTTCTTCATATTGAACAACTTAGTTTTTTTTCTACCCAATCTATCATTATTGTACTAACATATAAATATGCTTCTTCATATTGAACAACTTAGTTTGTTTTCTACCCAATCTATCATTATTGTACTATTATTGTAAGAAAGTAATATTGCATATGTTATGGTCATATAGTTTATTTCATTTGTTTCCCCACCTCTACCCTTTGTTTCTTCCTTTCCTTCAAATTTTGATATTTCAAAATTTCCATTAATTTTATGGTATTATTGAAATCTTCTAGTGAAATAGTTTTATCATACTATGTATTTCCATTCTATATCAAATTTTTATTTAATTTTAAAAAAGAAAGTGGTACTTGTTCTATCTTTGTTCATAAATTATTCATATATGACTTTTGGTATGTTTTAAAGGTTAGTAAGAATGCTGACATTTATATAATACTTTTTAGTAGAATTAGTGTTAATTTATTTTTAAATGTTTAACTTAGTTTTATGTGAAGACAAACCTGTTTATAATTGTTTTCTGTTGAAGGTTTAGAAGCTATAGAAAGTATTGATTCTTTGGTTTTGTTTTAAATATTTACTTATTTTTAATTTATGTGTAGAGTATAAACATACATGTATATATGTGCACGACATGTGTGAATTGTCTATGTAGAGCTGAAGGCAGTATCAGATTCTTTTGAAAAGGAGTCACAGGTGTTTATGAAAGTTAATGTGCATTCTAGGAACTAAAGACTGCCCCATGCAGTAGTAGCAAGTACTCTTAAACACTGAGTCATCTCTTTAGTCCCTTGAATAATATGGTTGTTTATCAATTTCATTCACTATAATGAAGACAATTGCATTCCTCAAGTTCAGACGTGGTTGAATATATGCAAATAAATCATTATAACAGGTTACATAAATACAGAAATCAGTGATGATCTCCTTGAATGCAGAGAAGTATTTTGAGAGAATCCTGTGTAACTTCATTATTAAAAACCCTGAGAAAGTTAGAGATTGAAGTATAAACCTTCACACAATAAAGACTACATGTGAAGAAAAATATCTACAGCCATCATTTCTCTAAATAGGGAAAATATAAGAACTTCCAATAAGGTCAGGAACAAGGCCATAGCTATTTTCTATGGTTTTATTCAATGTATTCCTTGCATCATGATATAGAGGACTAAGAAAGGAAAATGAAATAAAAGACACATAATTTATAAAATAATTCAAAGCAATCTCATTTTTTGATGTGGGATTTCCCTCCACATGTTGTGAATACCATTAGTAAATAAAGAAGCTGCTTTGGGATTATTATAGCACAAAATAGGGCAAGGTCAGAATTCCAAGCAGATAGAGGAGGAGAGAGAGAGTAAGCAGAGTCAGGAAGAAGCCATGTGGCCACTGCAGGAGACAGATGCTGGATGCTGGACAGAACCTTACTGGTAGGCTACAACCATGTGGTGATACAAGGATTAATAGAAATGGTTAACTTACAATATAAGAGCTAGCCAATAAGAAGCATGAGCTTATAGGCCAAGCAATGTTGTAATAATACAGTTTCTGTGTGAATACTTTGGGCCTCAACAGCTGGGAAATGAATGAGCAGCCTCTGACTACAGATTGGTGCACCAATGGGGGGCTTACTACATTTATGTAAAACCTCAGAAAGTTTGAAAAGGAATTCTAGACATAAAAGAACAGGGTGCTGACTTCTTGGTATTTAGCATTGATTTTTTTTCAGATGGGCTCTTTTTGCTGGTGGCGATCAGCGGCACCATATCTCCTTTAAGAAGAGGCTTACTATCTCAGCATAAGAAACAATGGCTTCCTGGTTCAGAGAGCACAAACTCTGGCTCTTTCAGGAGGCTGAGCACTTTAATAGGGTTTGGGAGCAGCATTCTGCAAAATATTTGGTGGCAGCATGGGCCAACTGGTTACCAGATTAAGGTGGTGAGGATGGCTCTGACTAGGCAGTCTCAGAGACAGTGAACGGACCTCTGCCATGTTGGACTGGGCAAAGCTAAATCCTTAGTCCTAGTCATGTTGATTAGTATTTTAAGAAGCACTCCTGGAAAAAATGATTACAGATATGCAATAGGATATATTCAGGCATAAAAGACTTCTAAATGAGACTTTTTAAAAAAGTCTTTATAAAGTGTCTTTATAAAAATGTACATAGGCTTGGGAGAGAACAAAAAAGTATAGAGAGTTATAGAAAGAAATAAATATTTTTTAAAAAATAAAACAAAGACTTTAAAAAGTCAGCATACAGACAGTCATAGATTAAAGGAATAAAGACAAATAAGCCATGTAAAGATGAAAAATGCATAGTCAGTATCATATATATTATATATTATATTATGTATATTATTGTTTTCTTTGAAATTTTTTGACTATGAATGAACTAAGTACAAGCTGCAAGGCTAAACCAACATATATAATTTAAAGGTGTCATAATTTTAAAATTTGGGTCTAAGGATATGTTGCATTGGGAAAGAGGTTCTACTTTTGTTTCCACAGAGAAGGAGAACCTGTGGATTTCTTCCAGACTTATGTGGTTTGAAGAACAAAGACCCCCTGAAGGTCTCCATGAACTACCAAATATTTTACCCAACAAAAAGCAGGAAGCAGTTTGGAGAGAACTATGCCTAAATTCCAAAATATTTTTTATATATGTTTGCTTACATTTAAAGGTGGATGTGCTATAGTGGTGAATACTTTGCATTGGTATGGATTTTTGTTGATTGATATAAATTTAATATCAATTTTGTTATATGTATATTTCTTAAGTTGATTAAGGTATTGTGTTTGTGCAGCTCATTTGAAAATATAATGTATAATTAAGAAATATAGATTAATAGATAATCATTTGTCAAGCTTGTAGCCATATTAGTTAGGTTTTCAAGATATATAGAGCTATATTTGAGCTAGATATGTATTCTTTAAACCTTTCAAAGACTAACAGAATATGGCATTAAAAATGTTTAAGAACTTACGACTTTTCATGATAATGAGACACATCTGCTTCTTGCAGTACCAATTACTTCAAGAGGAAAATGGGCATGGAAGAGGTTCCTTATGGAGTTTGCTAGCCATTTAGACAAGAAACTGCTCTTCCTGGACTGCTTGATGTTATGCTGTATGAAATGGACATGCAGGACCCACAGAAAAATGATTGCTAAACTTGCCTAAAGGTGAGATGGTCCATTAGGCTCCTGCTTCATGAAAGAACTGCAAGACATTTTGCAGGACACAGAAGAACACAAATGATGAACTTTGGCAGTAAAAGGCATAAGAGGTCTTCAAACTTCCTGCTACATGGAAAAGTCTTCCAGAAACTATGAACCTGTAGACTTAAGAAGGATGCCACAGAATTACAGAAGAACTTTCGCTGAAAGTTAGAGAGATGTATCTGTCAATTATAGAATTTTGGAAGTTGCTTGCAATGCACTTTCTGTTAACTTAGGTAATATATTTTTCTGGGGTCATTGATGGAGTTGAAGAACAGATAGTTATAGTTTTCTTGAGTTATGATAAAAGATAGATTAGATATAAATCTTTAGATTCACAAAGATAGGATAGACGATAGAGTATTTCCTTAGTTTTCCAAATGTAAATGAACTAAATAATAAACTCTAATTCTTGGTAGATAACTATTTTTTGTATGTAATCTTGTAATGTGAAAGTTAAAACCATTCTTTTTATTTAGACAGGAAAGGGGAGGTGATGTGGAATTCCCCTCTGTATGTTATGAATACCATTGGTTAATAAAGATGCTGATTTGGGCCTATTTTAGCACAGAATAGGGAAAGGTTGAAATTCCAAGCAGATAGAGGAGAGAGTAGGAAGAATCAGGGAGAAGCCATGTAGCTAGTGCAGGAAACAGACACTGGACTCCAGATGGAAACTTACTGGTAGGCCAAAACCACTTGGCAATACACAGATTAATAGAAATATGTTAATTTAAGATATAAGAGCTAGCCAATAAGAAGTGTGAGGTAATAGGCTAAGCAGTGTTGTAATAGTACAGTTTTTGAGGGATTATTTTGTGTCTGGGCAGCCGGGAAATAAATGGCCTCCTCCAACAACTTATAAATTATATGATTCAGTCCAACAGAGATCTAAATAATTCCACTTAAAACCTGTAAGGGCTGATACACATTTTGAGTAAAAAAAAAATCAGGAAAAAATTTAACATAGAAAAAATTTCAGCCCTTCCACAAAACAGTTATAAACATGTAAGGGAATAAAACACAGGGTAAAAATCCCATCACAACATGAAAAATAAAATGAAACAAAATCTACCACCATTGAAACAACACAAGAATAAACCCAGCCAAGGCATGATAGGCTTCTATAAGGTACATTTCATAGCACTGAATAAAGAATTTGAAAATTCTAAAAGGTAGAAAGACTTCCAAAATTATGCAGTGGAAAACCTTATATAAAAAATAAAATTATTCTAGGAAAAAATCACCAGATTAAATTTTATGGATTTTCTTTTAAATAATTAGATTTCCCTTCATTGTCTTTGTCTGTTATGCTTTGTTTAGTTCTTCTCAATTTCAGTGTTCAAATTTTTCTACATTCTTCTTTTGAAAACTATTTTTTATAAAGCAGAAAATATAATAATTGATTTAAGGAGTTTATTCTATTTTATACAAGACAAATAAATATCTCTGCATAAATTAATCAAAGAATATTTATTTATATTGTTTTATTTTTTTATCCTTTTCCTGAAGTTCAAAACAATTTATGATTTTTTACTATACTCATTTCCTTGACCAAAAATTCTCCTTATAACTACATGAAGACTCTCTTAATATTTGCTATTATCACTGTGTATTAGAATGAATTATGGTCAGAGTATATACTATTTCATTTGATTCATTTTAAATATAATAATATTTTTTATATTAATGCAGTATCACTTTTGATTAGTCTTCAACATTCCTTCATAACTGGTGCTCTGTTAATAAATGTCCTACTGTTAGAAGAAATGTCCTAAGAATACCATTGTAAGAAGCTATCATATCTTGTTCAAATTCCATATAACTTTTTATTTAAGCCATACTTCTTCTACCAGTCACAATTGGATATTTGTATGTCCATCAAAAATAGTGATATTTTAAAAGGTCACAAAACTTTTGTATCAGTTTATGCTTGTATTCTGAAGTCTTATTAAGTACATGTATATTTACATTTTCATATTATTTGGAAGAACCAGTTTTATCATTACTGTAAATATAATTTTGGTCTTAGAAACTGTGTTTTATAATTTGCTGGATATTAATAAAATCACTGTAATTTCAGCAACAATTTCATGATATACCTCTTTAAAATAATCTGATTTCAACTTATTTGATATTAAAACCAACATGGAGTCCTTCAGATAACACAGTGAAATTTAAATTAATTAAGAAAAATAATTCCTTGCTTTACTTTAGACTTATTTTTATTTAAATTTTATGTTTGTATATTTGACTTTTATATTGCTGTGTATCTTAGACTGTTTTTCGTTTTCCTCTTTAAAAGTTTTAGACTGTTGTTTCATTGTTATAATTGTTATTTCATTCATATATGTATACATACATAAGCACAACTGTACATACATATAAACACATATAAATGTGATGGTTATTACTGTTTGTCAACTTGACTACTTCTAGAATGAACTACAATCCATAAATGGAAGGCATTCCTGTCAAAAATTTATTTTGCTTGGTTAGAAGTGGGTGAGTCTACATATAGTCTGGACTTTTGAGATAGGAAGATATACATATTTGATCTGGATCTGAGTCAGGAGGATAAATCTTTAATATGGGCCATACCATCTGCTGGAATTCTATATAAGGATATAGAAGAAGGAAACTTTAGTTGTTTGCCTATTTGTCATGCCTTGCTTCCATTGCTTTACTGGCCTTGGACACTATATCTTTGGAATTCCAGGATATACTGAAGACTGGCTGAGACACCCAGCCTTGTGGACTGAATGGCTACTAGACTCTTGGACTACTTCACAGATAGTCATTTGTTGGATTACCTGGACTGCAGGCTTCAAGTCATCCCAATAAATTTAGTAAACTCCATATATATATATATATATATATATATATATATATACACACATTTCCTCAGTCACTCTTCCTCAATGTTCCCTGAACCTTAGGTTAGGGCATGGATTGCATCTGTATTTGGAACTGGACTCTACAACTCTGCATTTCGATTGGTTGTGGTTTTATATAGTGGTTTCTGCCTGTTACAATGAGATGTTTGCTTGATGAGGAGAAAAACTTACCTGTAAATTAATTATACAAGTATTCTGTATGTATACATAAGAATGAATAATGAACTGTGGGACAAAAAGGCACTATGTATACTTCATAAGAAGAGAGGCAACCAACAGTCCCACCCAACTATGATGTCTGTCTCATCAAGGCCAAGGTTGCACATAACCCTAAGGATAAATTAGGGTCACACACAGCATCATACTAACCAATAGCTCTCTAGTTGGACTTTTAAGGCCTATTAAACAAGAAGGGAACAGATTTGGTACTCAAACCTACCTAACTATTCATTGATAATGAAGTCATTGTTTTTGGAGGAGAGTCTATACTCATTATTACTTTACTAATCAGCATAACACCTAACATAATTATTTTATTTCTGATTAAGTATTTCTTATCTGTCTAAGATGTATTTTGGTCAAATCTGCTCATTACTGCCCCAGTTCATCCTCTACTCCTCTACCACTTTTACCTACCATCTTTTTGTGCTCCTTTTTATTTTTTTCCTTTTAAATAGTTGTTTATAGGCAGTGTGTTAGATGGGTGGTAGAATTAGTATTCATAGGCAATAACACACACCAGCCATTAGGGCAGCAAAAGTGATGAAAACCCTGTATTCAAGAGCAAGTGGGTGGTCAAAGTCTTGGAGTATTGATGAGGTAACCTTAGATCATCTCTGGTTAGGAAGTACGCTTAGGGATAAAGAGGGAATTACTGGCAGAAGATCCAGACTGATGGCTTGGGATATACTTTCTTGCCAAGTGAGCGCTAATGTACTCTACCTGGGAAATGTTCAGTTTTTTCTTTTTTCCTGCCCCAGGCCTTTAGGACAGAGGCCTGAAGGGTTCAGCCATAGTATAAAGTCAAATCCAATGGCTTCAGCACAGGGCACTTGTTGATAGCATTGAGGTTCCCAGTGAATCTAATTTGCTGATACTGAATGTGCATGGATATAGGACCATCTGTTGCTACAGTATTAAATGTTGCTCTTCCATTTTCCATATGCATCTTTAAATTGTTGTTGCACAATTGTCCCTGTTTTGTATTCATTTACATTTGTATTTTTTTCTTTTTTATTCATTAACTTGTGGGATTTTCATTCCATAACTTATTTTGATGTGGATCATACACATTGTAATAAATTATTTTTCCCTTCAGTAGTTGTCTTTAAAGAGACTAAGCAAAATATTTTTAAAAAATTATTTCACCTTGTGAAGTTTTCTGCCTGGTGTTCTAACCTTATTTAGAACTGATACATGTGTTCCTCTCTGAATAGTAGGGAAAATATTTTCAGCATCTTGCTTGTCTTAGATTTGACTTTAGCTACTTTCTATTTCTTTCCTGGTTATATTAGGTGTTTTTCTCCTACATATTTAGATAAAGAGTTATAGTATGAGGAGCGGAGCCCCTTGTTCCATCCTTCCCAGCTAGCTTATACCCAAAACAATCACACAGAAATTGTATTAATTAAATTACTGCCTCCCCCATTATATCTAGCCTCTTCTTGTCCAACTCCCACATCTTGATTTAACCCATTTCCAGTAATGTGTATCACCACTTGACTGTGGCTTACTGGCATGAGTCTAACCAGCATCC
>LOJH01011378.1:0-26276 GCA_001685095.1 Ellobius talpinus
CCTGGTCTACAAGAGCTAGTTCCAGGATAGGCTCCAAAGCTACAGAGAAACCCGGTCTCAAAAAGCAAAACAAAACAAAAACAAAAAACAAAAAACCAGACAAGCTGCAAAAGTGAAGGTCAGGAAATGTAGCTCAGTGTACAGCATAAAGTCTGGCACACAGGTCCCGCAGCCAATCTCCAGTATCAGAAAATAATTTCAACACCAGAGTTCAAAGCAGAGGTCTACAAGATGGCTCAGCAGTTCAAGACCCATAGGACGAAAAGAGACCGAACTCCTGAAAGTTGTCCTCTGACTTCCCTATACATACAATAGCTTGACACCCTACACACAATAAACAAACTAATGTAATTAAAGATTTTTTAAGTTCAAAATAAGGACCCCAAAAAAGACCTAACAGCCCCCACAGAAATGCAAACCAGTGAAACTCCAAGGCCAGCACTCCCAGGATGACAGAGGCTCCTGGGACCATGGGCTATGGGAATGGGAGACTTAGCGAGCCACCCAAAGGATCTTGGGGATCAGCTATTTACATAGGGACTGGCCCTGGAAGGTTGGGGCATAAGGCAAGATGTGTGTATAAGACCTACAGCCACTAGGGGGCAGCCCCAGACTTGCCCACAGAGAGATCAGAGCAAATGGGCCCCTGTTAAATAAGTGTTCACAGGAAGGCAACCCCATAACCACCAGGCCTATAACTCACTGGGGCGCCCGTGGACAGGGCTCTGGCTGGTCAGGACGTGCACGGTGCAGTTGTCAATGTCAGGTCCTGCGGATGTCGGTGTGGCACACTGCAGGGGACACGTGGGTGAGCTAGCGTCTGCCGGCAGCCCCCAGTGACTCTCGGATTTCCACAACCATGCTCACCTGGGTGGCATCCCTAGCCTGGGGCTCTGGCTCCAGCCGATCCAGTTCCAGCTCATGTTCCTCATCCTCTCCAGGTGCCTCCTTCCTCTGTAGAGACCAGAACCCTGAGTGTGGTCCGGGCTGGGAGGGTCCCAGGAGACCTGCCTCAGGACATCTGTCTCACCAGTGTCCCAGGAGCCAGCAGAGGTGATGGCAAGGACTCACCAGGTCTGAGGGGCGGCTCTTACGGAGCTTCAGGAGAGAGGTGGCTGTGTAGCACAGCAGCAGCAGGGTACCAGGACTCGCGTAGATGGGCCAGGGATGGGTAGTGTTGAGCACAAGCACATTGGGGCTGGAGCAGTTAGGGGGGTTTACAAAGTTCTTGAGACCGAACACCCTATCAGAAAGAGGGCACGTCACTGACTACCAGCTTTGAGGGCAGCACAACCTTGGCTGGGTGAGAAGGCCTACGTGGAAGCCTTACCTGGCCCAGATGCTGCCGGGTGGTAGCACATCCTGGACAAAAGGTGCCTGATAGCAGTAGAGGCAGATGAGATGGCCGGCGCCGAAGGAGCTCACCATGACGCAGAGTGTGTTGAAGCCCAAGGAGCTGAGAGGAAAGTGGCAAGCCCACCACGTGCAGATGGCCAGGAAGACCAGAAGGTAGACACTGGAGAAAGCTGAAGGGTGGGCTATACCTACGGGGTGGGGAGCACAGGCACTTTGGGTCATACCTGGCCTGGCCCATCAGGGAGCTCTGAGTCATCTCCCCATGCCAGGCAGTGTCAAGACTCGTATTCCCTGCCCCAAAGTACCTGCCAGTGCTAGCAGCACAATGGTCAGCATCCTTCCAGAAGCCATCAGCAGCCAGTGGGCTGTGACCCGGAAACGGGAGGTCAGCCACAGCCTGCGTTTGGTTGCCAGGGCAGGGCCTCCCTGTGGCCCCGCTGCTGGGGCAGCATCCATGTCATCACCATCCTGCTAAAGGCATGGGGAGGTGACATCAGCATCATCACCCCAGGGCTGCTCCAGCCTCATCTGCCTAGCTGAGGGGAGAGATAAGGCTTGTCCCACAGCTGACCCTCTGATGCTGCCCACAGCCTGAAAACTCTTTGCTCAAGCCTTTCTCCCTTCTCACTAGAGCTCTGTCACAAAGTGTCACCCTCAGAGACCCATGCACAATCCTGAATGACCCAGCTGTTCTGGAACACTTCAAGCACCTCTTTTGGTCCCATCTTGGTCATGATGCCTTAGAAGGCAGGACCGCCTCCCAGACCCCAAATCTGTCCCTGAAGATCCTGTGTCAGTTTTGTTCGACTCCTGGAGAGAGAGTTTTAGGAGGGAGGGAAAGAGGATGTATACACACATACCATGTACCCCACACTGTGTTTTTATAGCACCTTCAGACCCATAATCCTTGATCCAGAGGTGACAGGTGACTGCCCCAATCCCACAGGTCAGGGAGAACAGGGCTATGTTTGTATCTTATGGGGCCTCTAGGGAGGTGGGGGCTGGGGACACAGGAACATCAGGACCTCCAGCTCTCCAGCTAGGCATTTTCTAGTCTTCCCACACCCCAGAGAATGTGCCATGTCCTGGACTGCTGCTGCCCTCTCTGACCTTCCAGAATGACAGAAGTGACCAGCTACCTGAGAAGAAACAATACAGTCCTTGCCTGGGGCAGGAGACTGAGACCTGACAGGACCTGTTTTCCCTGGCACTGACAGAAGGGTTTCCCAGAAAAGAGCTCCATCCCAGGCCTCAGGAAAAGCCAGGGAATGGTGGAAAAGAACACAAACTGTCGTCAGCAGCCCTAGCCCAAGCCAGCTGCTGGCAGCCCATGTCCCCAGCTGTGCCTGTGGGAACAGTTGAGGGGTTACTGGGTACTGGCTCTGGGGCTAGATGCCATGGGCACCTCCCAAGCTCCAGTAGTCTCGATTTTGAATAGCCTTGAGAAAATTACTTAACCTCTCTGAGTCTGCCTCCCATCTTGCAAAGCAAACTGTGGAGCCTGGGCATGAAAGAGGAGCCAGCTATCGAGGTCCCAGGAATGCACCGTTTATCGTAGACTAGAAGCATGGGGCCGGGAGGTCAGGCCAGGAGACAGAGTAGCTGATCCCTGAACTACCCCCTTCTACAAGCCCACAGAAGCTGAAAGTAAGGCCAATGAGGATCTTGGGGTGGAGGAGCTGAGAAGGAAGGTACAACTATATTCTGCTAGTCCAGAGGAGGGGAGATGCACCTGGGGTGGAAGATATGCTGGCCTAGCCCTGGGAGCATCTTTTTTTTTTTCTGTCTGTTTTTGTTTTTCAAGACAGCATTTCTCTATAGCTCTGGCTGTCCTGGAACTCACTCTGCAGACCAGGCTGGCCTTGAACTCACAGAGATCCGCCTACCTCTGCCTCCTGAGCGCTGCGATTAAAGGCATGTGCCACCACCGCCCGGCTGGATTTTATTTTTGAGACAGGGTCTCACTGTATAGCCCTGGCTGGCCTGGAGGCCCTGGGAACCTCTTGAGAAGCACAGTGACAAATGAGCAATTCTAGGCCAAGGAAGACAAGGATAACTGCTGACCAAGTGACAGAAGCCCCCAAGCCACCTGATACTCACAGCTCCACCCAGCCCCTGACCTCTAGAGACTTCTGGAGTCCCTTCCGCTCTCTGGCATCCTCTAGAGCCTAGCAAGTGGCAGGTGTTGATAAATGGATGCTGGGACTTGGTGTCTAAGAGTAGGGTGTGCCTGCACCAAGGCACCTGGGTAGCCATAAATCCTATCTCAGTCGGGGGAGGGGGTAGGCTAAGGCTGGCGTGGTGTGGGAAAGCTGGACTGCAGCCCTTGAACAGGACTCAAGGGTTCTGAAATGTCCAGCTGTGGCCCCTGGGAACAGTGGCGGGACCCTGTCCCTCCCTAAAAATAAGCTTGATTAGAGCCTCAAGTCATGCAGGGAGGCAACCACAGCCTCTCAGGTTCTTACCCAGCTGGCATGTTTCAGCTTGGCAGATGCCCACAAATGAGAGTTCCCAGAGCACAGACCCACTCTGGGGTTCTGCAGAGCAGGCCTCCACATGACTGGAAGCAGGAAAATGTGGCACAACATGTTTTCCTCCTCTAGATCCCTCTTCACACACTTCATGCTTATTCTCCAAACTTAACTCTAAATGTCTAAGTTTGTTAAAATCAAAACCGTCAGAGTGGGTGGGGCGCCAGCATACTCGCCCTCACCACCATCTTAGCTGCCTCAGTCCCTTACCAGCTCCTGGGTGCGCTGGCTCTGCCGTGCTTTCCTTGTGAGGCGTCCACAGAGGCCAAGGCAAAGAGAGGACACCACGAGGACTCCCAGGTCAGGTGCCACCAACCTAGTGGTGTTAAAGATGTCCTTCATGTCCTTCAGGTCCAGCCTGTGAAGGACAGGGAGAACAGAGTGGGATCAGGGGACAGGGACAGGCCCAAGCCATCCTTCAGAAACCCAAAGGGAGGCTCACAGGGGGTGAGGAGGGAATGGGGATCTTACCTTGTAATCCCTATGTGTCGAGACACCTTCTCCCAAAGGCTGCCTGCAGAGAAAAGACTTGAGGAAGGAGGCTCCAGGCCAGGCAGGACACCCAGTGGTTGCTCTAGTGAGTCCTGGAGGCCCTGCAGGCATGGCTACTAGGGATCTCACATAGAACAGAGTATCAATGATTCAGGAATGCTGAAAATGTCACCTTTTTTGTTTGTTTTTGAGAGAGGGTCTCTCTAATGTAGTCCTGGCTGTCCTGGAATTTGCTATGTAAACCAGGCTGGCCTCAAATTTACAGTGATCCTCCTGCCTCTGCCTCCCACGTGCTAACATTAAAAGTGTGTGCCATCACTGCCACCATTACACACAGGGAAGCTGAGGCCAGCCAGACACTCATGCTGCTTGGTTGGTCCATTGGCTGAGTGGCAAGACAGGGAATCTCAGTCAGGTGGGGCTGAGAGTGGCTGATAAGCTGGACTGGGCTCCAGAGTGGTAGAGACTTGAAGCTCAGGACTTCCACACACGAAGCTGGGGTGCAGGTATCAGCCCCTGCCTGACTAGAAGTAGAGACACTGACCATAGGTATAGGGCGGGGACACTAAGGCTGGACAGGAACACTGAGGAGTCCTAGTGTTTGTTATACAGCCACATGACTAAGCTACAAGTAAGCACAGGAAGGTGTTGACAGGTGGGGACACCAGAAAGCCTGAGGCTGTTCCCACCTGATGCTACTCAGGCACTGACTGGCCTGGCCACACTGACCACATCACTGGCAGGAATATGCAGGCTAGGCCATCTGGGTCAGACATAAATCGTGGCCGGGCACCTGGGGCAGCCCATATTAGGTGAAACCTGAGTGAGGCAGGGTGGCCTAGTGAGGCTGGAAGCCTGAGGCGCCAAGTTGGCACCGCCTCTGCTCTACCCCAGGACTGCTGTCCTAAGTGTCCCTCCCCGGCTCTGCTCCTCAGTCACTTACAGTTTTGATCCAGAAGCTGTCTCAGGTGAGGCATGGTGTATAGGCATATCTGGAGGGCAAGGTGGGCCACCAGGAAGAGAAGGCTGAGGCAGAGTAATGCACGAAGTAGGCGGCCTGTGTGACCTGTGGCAGAACGGGCAGAGCAGGGAGCAGTGTGGATACTGCCTAGGCTAGTATCCTTGTCCATACGCCTACCACACAGCCAGCATGGACACAGGAGCTAGGCAAGGGGACCAGCTGCAAGGAATCAAGACTCATGGCACCCTCCAGGAGGCAGTGGAAGCCTCCAGTGATGAGAGTAGCCCACAGAGGGTACTTGTTCCCTCCTGCGGCCACTCTGAACCCCCCTGGCGCCTAGCTGGTGGACACTGTTGTAACCCTGGCTTATAGATGAGGATGTCACCCCAGAATGGGGAAGGCTTTGGCAGAGACTGTTTAGGGGTGTCTAGGGAACAACTCTGGCCAGCTGCTACATTGCTTTTGCTCCCTACCATCCTTTTGCATGCAGAGGCACCCTGCCCCTCAAAAGACCAACACTGAACAGAAGAAACACAATTTAATTTTCTGATTCAGCTATCATAGGGATGTCAGGGCTAGGTCTTAGAAACAAAAGGTGGCAGAAACAAGCAGAGAAATAGAAAGCCATTTCCTACCACTATCTACCACAGCCGTGCCTACCTGCCCCTGCGTAGAGGCTGGAAATGAGGGCGTGAGAAAGGTGGTATCCCAAAGAAGGGGCCTGGGAAGTGGGGGCCAAATGTCCCAGAGGAGTGGGTGACCAGCTGCCTCTATCTGGGGTGCTGTAGAGCAGAAGCTTCCACAGGCATACAAAGCCATGACAAACAGGACGCAGGCCCCAGCCGCAAGCACCAGCTTCAGGCCCCGCTGAGCACCAGCCCTCAAAGATCTTCTTGTACTGATTACTTCATGGGAAAGAAACAGGCTAGAATTCAGCCATCAGACCATGGGACCCTGACACATAGGGGTATACTGTGCTTGGCTAAGGGTGTTCTGCACTTCTGTGCTGCCTCCAGCCACCCCAATCAGCCAGCCAACAGGAAGGCCATTGGCTACAGACCAAGCTAGGTGGTCATAGCTGGTCAGGGAGGACACAGGGCCCTTCCCAGTCCTTTCCTCTGTCCTCTGAGAGTGGGTGGGCAACTCACACCATGACAGAGACTGGAGCCAGCTTCGAGCTCTTCGCCTGCTGGCAGTCAACCCACGGCAGCAGCCCCGTCAAACCGGGCCACAAGGCTACTGAGGCCATCATCATGGAAAGCCCCAGAGCCACAGGTCTCTCCCACGCAGGCAACCCAGCAGCCTCACACCTGTCCTCTCTCTCCCATGGCCACCACTGCCAGTGTGTCTGTCCCATGTGGTTTCTTGGGCACAGTCCAAGTGTGTGGATTAGACTCAGAATTGACCTTGGTCCCTGCTGAACTAGCCTCATGGGTGACTCTCCTTTTTTTCTCCCTATAGGTCCCACCCAGAAGGTTCTAAGACTCGGCCACTTTCTGTGTATGGCCAGGTGCCCCTCTCCTGTTGACTTCCTGAGTAGGCCTTTGGTATCAGAGAGCAGGGTGATGCTCTAGCTGGAGCCCAATACTCTTCAGTGCCCAACCTCTGGGAGGGTATCAGAGGACAGAGGAGAGACAAGCCTGACCATAGGACAAGACCAGCACAAAAAACAACCCTAACCACAGGGCTAGAAGGATCAGGCCCACATAGGGCTCCAGTGGCACTGAGAGGCAAAGGTGTGGCTCGTCCCTGCCAGAAGAATCAGAAAGCGGAGTCCTGAGGAACCTAGGGTAAGTCCTGAGTGCTAGGAAGGGCAGGCGCCATGAACAGATGTAGGAGCTGTCCCAGTCAGCTATACCCAGCACAGCACACCCTGTGGAAGATCTAGCCTACAGGGCCCAGTCCTTGGAAACTGTTACTATATGAGAACCACAACCGCAGGGGTACCACCGTGTTGCCACAGAGAGGGCATGTCAGGATAGATTTGCTTGGGGTCAGAAGTGACTCCCACTGAGGTGTCATATGAGGGGAGAAGGCATATGGAGGAGGGTGATAGGGGATCTCAGTAGTGGAACAGCCTGCGAGAAGGCCGTGTGGAAGTTAGAGGGCAGTGGGTCTCTGGGAGAGTCCTCCTGGGCCAGACCTTACAGAGGCGGTGGTCACAGTAGGGGCTGGAAGTGAAGTGAGGATCTGTAGTCTAATCTGCATGTGGGCCCTAGCACAGCAGAGGCCACCAGGAGAGAAAGAGGTGGCTCAGTGTGGCCCGTTCTGCAGAATAAACCCTGACCGCTAGAATACCCCTGACTGCTGGAGACAGCTGGATGGACAGCTCTGGAAAGAGCTCTCAATCACAACCAGCAACCAGCTGGTCGGAGCTTCCTGCTGAGGCTTGAGAATCTCCACTTGCACCCGAGAGTCGGTCCTTGCTTGGTCCTGGCCACAGCCCGTGAGGCAGCAGTAAACCTGGTGGAGGCTCCAAGAGAGCAATGAGCTCCCAGGCTTAGCCGCTCCTCTGATTCACTGTTGGCACCCAGATCCACACTCAGTCCTGCACAGACCCAGCTGCCTCCAGGGGCCCAGATTCTTCAAAGCCCTAGGTTTCCTATCACACCGCACAGGCTCCTTTCCAGGCAGGGTCTCCTCTACCAGTCTGAGTGCTCCCAGCCACTGCCCTGTCCTGGGGAAGAGAGTGCATTGGACTTAGCCAAGCTCACCCAAGACTCTGGATGACAGCTACTTTGTTCTTGGTTGCCTTTCTTTCCTACCACAGTCTGGGCTCTGACCCCCTGGCTTGATGGAAGGAGCCCATCTTCAAGGAAGGGACTGTCCTCTCACACAAGGGCAGGTGATACCCCTGTACCATTCAGGCAAGGAAGGGGCTCAGCACAGCAACAAATACCCACCAGTAAAAGGAGATGGACTATCAGGCGGTGGTGGCACACGCCTTTAATCCCAGCACTCAGGAGGCAGAGACAGGTGCTCTGGGAGTTCAGCCTGGTCTATAGTGCCATTTCCAGGCTCCAAAGCTACAGAAAAACCCTGTCTCAAAAAAACTTTTTAAAAAAAACCTTAAAAAACAACAACAACAACAAAAACCCAAAGATGGACTATTATGGGTGCTCTCTAGAAAAAAATAAGTGAGTTGGGGCAGGGAGGAGGGTGACAGACATGCGCCTGAGCCATGGCCTTGACCCTGCTGGAACTCCTAGATCCACTATCAGTCAGCATAGGCTCAGTGGTGCCTCTCGTTCTCCTTTCTGTTTTCACATCCTCTTGCCTCTTTCCTACCTTCTGGAGCCTTTCATGCCCTGCCCCCAATGACTGCAGCCACAGCTAGACCTCACTCAGAGTAGACTCAAGCACTCCCAGCCCCTAGGCAGGGGTACCACTCCACAATATCCCACGAGCTGTTGGCAAATACTACCCTTCTAATGTGAGCTGGGCCAGGGTGGGCTGCCTAGGGTCCTAGGGGGAAGCAATGTCTCTGGTACATCTGAAATAGAATTAAGAGAGCATAGGGTGGGAAATCACACCAAAAGTCTGAGCTGAAGCTTACCCAGCAAGGGGGAGAAGTTGGGAAGGCCTCTCCCATCTATTCTGGAGCAAAACATGGATAAACCCAGAGACCAAGAAGCCAGCCGTGACACAGCATCCCTGAGCGCCAATCTCAGGGTACAGGTTTCTGTCCTGGAAGGACAAGACAGTCTGTTCACAGGCCTGGGATCCCAGTGTATTTGATTACCTACCAATCAACTGCTTGTCATCCCATTATCCCTCTCTCAGTCACAGGCCTAAGAAGTTCACACAGTACCTAACAGCTAAGACCAGAGTGGGAACAGAGAGTACCTGACAGCCAAGAGCATGGAGGTACCTGCAGGGCAGGGCTCGGAAGACTGAGAGGGCTCTGAAGCTTCCCAGGGCTGAACTAGGGAGACAGTGCATCCAAAGCAGGAGACGGAGTCTACATAGGACCAGTAACTGTGTGTGTGTGTTGGGGGGAAGGCTACCAAAGGACTGGTGAAGCTAAGACTGGAGCAGGCACCCTTGGGGAGAGTAAGAAATTGGGGGGGTGGTAAATTCTGCTAGGTCAGGGAGTAGGCTTCCTAGCTCTAATGCAGGTGGCTGGGAACAGATCCCATACACCATGGGTTCTGATCCAACTCTGTCCTGTCCTGCCTCATCCTGCTGGGGACACCCAGCCTTTAGCTGATTCAACATCTCTCTGTGCAGCCCAGCTTGGGCCCAGACCCTGAGAATCAGGCAGCCGCCTACGTGGGGAACAGGGCCCACAGTGTCAGACCTTCCAGGGGCCAGTGCCAGGCCAGCAGCTGCGCAAATCATAAACGCACACAGGGCGCTCCATTCTGCACCGTCGGGCCTCACATTTTCCTCTCACACCCGGAAAAACCAGGCAGCATCGTGTCCCCGAAGGGCCTCTGAGACTGGACAGACAGACAGTCAGACAGATGGAGGGTCGCATGGGAAAGACTTCCCACCTTGCTTTCCAAGTCTCCTGCATCATCCTTCCTGCCTGGCTGGGAGCCTGTACCTCCCACGGTTGATCAAGAGTGTTTCCAGCTGCTCACATGAGACAGTCTTGAGATAAGTGGTTTCCACAAAGGGACCCGGGGACAGAGGAGCGGGCTCTGTGGTGAGCAGAGAGTGGAAGCTAGACCTTCACCAGAGGCTCAGCACAGGAGCGCCCAGTGCCTAGGCTATGTGTCTTGGAGGGATCTGACTGAGGTTCCTAGTGTTTGCCAACACACTGCCCAGGCTGAACTCCCTAAGTAACTGTCCCTGAATCCTCAAATCCTTCCCACGCTCTATGGCCCCTTCTGGTTCCAAAGCACATTGAGCTGGGTAGGAGGTTGGCAGAATGATGGACCCAAAGGCATCCTTGCCCAATCTCTGTCCCCGTGTACATGTGACTCACATGGCAAAGGAACCAAGGCAGAGGTGGGGCTGATGTCACAGCTAACTGAATGAGGGGAGGACTGTCTGGAATCATCAGTTGCTGCCATCACAGAACATTAGGACTGAAGAGGACTGCAGGCCATGGGACATGAGCCAGAGATGCCCCCCCGAAAAAAGAAAAGACAGGAAGCTGATCCCTGGAGCCCTCTAAAAGGGCACAGATGGGCTCACATCCTGACCGTAACCCCATAAGCCACTCAGTCCCACCTCCAGCCAATAGGTGTGGTTCTCATCAGGGTGACTTGTTACAGAAACTACTAGAAGCTCACTCTCACTGGGGCCCCACACAGCTAGGCACACTGAATCCACAGTGCCAAGGATTCAAGTGCCTTCCCTGGGCCCAGGCAGTCACAGCCAGCTCTGACCTTGCTGACCCACAGACATTGGATGTTATACTCGCTGTGGCTCCTGGGAGCAGGGTCTCCCCAGGATACTGCCACAAGCTGCAGACCTGGCCTCCCCACCTGAGCCCAGAGGACAACACGGGGCCTTCTCTCCTTCAGGAATGCAGGTACACTAGGGGATGGGTCAAGGAACACTAACTGAACACCACAAAATGGACTCTGGGCACCTACAGCACAGGTGACCAGAGCTAGGATGAAGGATCTCAGGAGGTCCTGCCCCTCTGAGACCTGCCTGGCCTGTGGTGCCCACTGTCCAGTCCCTCCTATGGACACAACTCTGGGGCTAGCCTGCAGACTGTCTATTGTCTGGAAGGCACAAAAAGAGGGAAACATATCCCTTCCCAGCTCAGGTCCTGATGAAGCCCACAGTGGTCCAATTCCTTACATAGCAAGATGGTCTAAGGTAGGTCCTGGCTTTCCAGGGTGATGGAGATAAGCTGGCCAGGGCCTCCACAGACAGAAGAAGCAATGTAGTCAATCCTGGGAGCTTAGCTAGAAGACAGTATGGACCCCAGTGCAGATCCCTAAACCTTCTACCTGGAGGGGACACCAGGACCCACCCATTCCTTCTGCCTTCTGATGGATGCTCAGCGACAGAAGGGGGTCCGTGAACAACCCTTCCCCGTCACCTTCAAGGATGATAGAGCCCGCCCCCTCCCCCCCCAGCTGCCCCGTGACAAACAGTCATCAGGAAAACAAAAAACTGAACTGGCTACAAGTCTGCAACAAAGGAATAACGCTCCATCTTCTCAGCAGCTACCAAGCTGCTAAACCTGAGCCGAGCCTGTGGCTATGCAGGGCTTATCCTGATACCCAGCCCCCTACCCTGTGGTCAGGGCCCCAAGGAGCTAGGCTCCGTCCTCAGCCCCACCTCCTGCCCCTGCCCCTGCCCCTGCCCCTGCCCCTTACCTGGTATGCTGTGTCTTGAGGGGCCTGGAAGCCAGGGCAGCAGCAGCAGAAACAGAAAATAGACCAGCGAGAGAACATTGAAGCGCGACAGCGAGGCTAGAAGGGAAGCAAAGGGCTGGTTAGTAGAGCAGCAATAGGGGCAACTCTAACACAAGGGGCAGCGAGGCACTACGCCCCAGCACCCGCTTTCTCACCCCTGCATACATGAAGGCTTTGTACACCACAGACAGCAAATCCATCTTCCTGTCGCCAGGCACACATGTTCCATGATGCCATACGATTCTCCCAACATAAAACATGTATTCATACATGTGTGCACACAAGGTTCTGGCCATTCGATCTAATCCTACATACACAGAGCTCTGAAGTCTGCCCCCCTTTTAATTTACTTTTCCTTCTTTTTGAAGTTTTGTCTATTGATTGGCAGGCAGCTCAACTGCTGTCTGGGTCCACAAACTATCATGTAACTATCTGGTAACTATCAAGTTACCAGGACATGGAGATTTCTGGCACCCCTCCTGGGTCACTGATGGAACTGAGTAATACTTAACCTAGCTTTCCACCACTCTGCCAGCATCTGCATCCCTATCTGTGCCAACAAACATCACAGCTTCCCCCGGGGAACTTCCCTAACGCCCATGCTGTCCCACACTGTCCTAGTGAAGTCTGCCAGGGAGGCCAAAGAACCTGATGCAGAAAGCAGATAACAGGGCTGGCCACTTACCCAATGAGCAAGGTTCTTCCCAGAACCATGGGTTTTTCCAGGAGACAAGGTTCTGGGACCCTATGCAGTTCTCAGTCCCAGGGGTACTCGGCCATTCTACCTGTCCTAGGTGGTACAAAATGAGCCAGACCAAAGGGATTCTAAATTCTGCCTGACCTCAGCCACACACAGAGCCATTCACAAACCCCAAGCCATCTCCTTGTCCCTCTACACCTCAGGCAATTTCACCTTTATAGAAACTGACTGCCCTAGACAAGTAGGGATAGCAGAACATGACCTAGGAGCCAGAGTGCATCACAAACCTCAGTCCCCTCCTGGACAACACAATCCCAACACCAGATTTTCTGTATCCAGCAGCATCAACCCTTACTTCATTATCCCACTGAGAGTGGCCTCCTCAGGGGGCATCCTCCATACTCAAACCCCCTCAAGTATGAGAACCATGAGTCTAACGACAGCTCTGGACAGCTAGGGATACCCAGACTGAAGTACATTAAAAATAAGCTGAGCCAGGTCCCCTCCTCAGGGAATGGAGACCAGAGCGACGCTGCCCACTTTGGGTAGGTGACTCCATGAAGGACACTTCTCTGTAAGCATGTCTGAATTCAGCCTGAACCCTTTCCAAGTCCCCCAATCTTCCTCCAGGACCAGAGTGGATATGGGATGTATCCAAGCTACAGAGGGCACCTGCTGCTTCAAGGAGGCTGAAGGTTTGGGCCGTGGGTAGCATTTCTCTCGGCTCTGAAGGGTCTCCCTGGAGTCAGGGTGTGGCCTTTCTCTCGCTATACACATTGGCTACCCATGCACAGCTCGGCTCTCTTAAATCTGAAGTTTTCAACAAGAATGTATTTTTTTTAATCCATCTTCTCTGGCCCGAGAGGCGGGAGGGCAGGGCATTTATGGTGCAGCTTTCCAAAATCCCTCTGCTTTCCAGGGCTTCACGTTCCAGCCCCACGAGTGCAGTCAGCTCATCTCAGGAAGGCAGCGCTCTCCCCTCACACCAGCAGGGATGCTTCTCCAGTCAGGAGGATGCCTACCCAGCTCTCCGTTCACTCATCCATCTGTCCCACCCGTCTATGCAGCCACCCACCAACCCATCCATCCATCCGCAGGTCCCTGAGAGCTTTCTCCCAACACTGATATTACAGGTCCTGTCTGTGAGGATGCTGGTTTGGTCTGATATACCAGGAATGCCATCACTGAGCCAGTCCAAGCACATGAGGGGTGGTGAGCGAAAACCCATGACATGGAGCTGGGGGAGAAGAATCAGTCAGAAAAGTGCTTGCCACGTAAGCATGAGGACCTAAGTTCAGATCACCAGAACCCACATAAAGAGATCAAAAGCCAGGCGAGGGATGTTTCTCAGTGGCTTGCCACACAAGCCGGATGACCTGAGCTTGGATCGCTAGAAACTTTGTAAAGCCAGGTGTACTGCATTGCACTTGTAATCCCGGTGCACCTGTACCAGGAGATGGGCGGCAGAGAAAGAATCACCAGACGCCGTCAAGTCAGCTTAGCCTGGCAAAAAACAGCAGTGAATAACACAGAAATCTTGTTTCGAACATGGTAGGAGGTGAGGACCAGACCCCAAGGTTGCCCTTTGACGTTCATGTGCATGTGTGACATGCACGGTCCCATCTTCACACACATATGAACTTACAGATACACAGACACACTTAGATTATATATGATAGATCGATAGATGGAGGCATAAAAGGCTGTGTGGTGGTACAGACCTGTAACCTCCGTGCTGGAGAGGTTGTGGGATTGAGCGATAGATGGATCTCCAGAGCTTGCTGTCCAGTCTAGCCAACTAATGGACTGCAAAAATAAGGTGGAACATGAATAAGGGAGACACCTGACTTTGGCTTCTGTCTTCCACAAGTAGAGCCCATAAAGGGCAGCCAGTGTAGAGTGAGAACCAGGAAGGCACCTGGAGGCAGAAGGGTAGGTGTTGCAGGAGGCTGTTGTGTGTAGTGGTGGTGGTAGTGGGGTAGGGCTAGAGTTTAACGGCTATCGAATGTGACGGCGTCACGTAAGGATAACGCCACTGCACTATACACTCAAAAATAGGTTAAGATGGCAAACTTTGTGAACTTGTTTTTCCAGAATAAATAAATGAATGGTGTTCAAAGTCTGTGAAGGATTCCAGAAGTCAGAGACCCAAGATGGCAAGTGGTAGAGACAGGTCCATGTCTGGTCTACTGGCAACAAGGAAATGTGATATGAACCAATGAGCTTGAGGCCTGACCTCCCCACTACTCCCAACCCTAGGTGGGGCCAGGAGAACCCTAAATAATTCTATGTGCCAAAGGTAGGAAATTTGAGGTGAGGCACCAGGTCGAGGCTCACGCCCCGCCCCGAGGGCCATATTCCCTGCCTCAACCGCACAGATCAGTATGGGAGAGGCACATAGAATTCTTTCCTTCCTTCCTTCCCTTCAGTGCAGAGCTGGCCTCAACACAGCACAGCTGAATAAAGGCTACATCTAGAGGCTCACCTTCTACCCCAACACACAAGCAAACAGGCTCAAAAAGGTATGGGGCAAAACATGAGTGTCTTCCAGTGTCTTGGGTGCTAGGGTGTCTTGGAAGGTAGCCACCCACACCCCCAGAGCAGCCAGCCTGCTGTGGACTGTGAGACTCAGGTGCCTGGGTCTGGCTGGCCTGGGTTCTGATTCTATCGGCTGCCACCAGCCCTATGAGGAGGCTGCTCTGAGCAGACAGGTAGCACCTAGTCATCTCTGGAAGATGTGAGCAGGGAAGATTGGGCTTTTGACTGTAGTGCCTGCTGTGGATGGAGCAAGGGAGGGGGCTTTGTGGGCTTTTTTTCCAGTCATCACCCCTCCCAGATCATCAGGCCTCAAGAGCGGTATGGGGTAAGAAGCCAGCCAGAAGAGTGACCCATGGGCCAGTGTGGAGGGAAGGCGGAGTGGTGCACTCAGATGAAACCCTAGCTTCTGGGAGGGGAGGAAAGATCACTAACAAAGCAGGCTATGGTGCCAGGGCTCCTAGATGCTCCCCCGTCCTGATGGGGTTATTAGTTGAACACATTGATTGTAATAACCATGGCTTTAACTGTGCCGGAGGCATTGTTACAGGCAGCCTGGAGGGGACAGCCTTGCTTTTCCCCTTGAAGGTTAGCTGCAGCTTCATTGCTGGAGGGGTCATAGAGGACAAAGACATTCCTAAAAGAGGATAGAGCCTCAGCCTGCTCTGGTGGAGCTGCTGAGCAAAGCCTGTGATTTCATAGGAAATAGGCTTTTCCTGAGCCAGCAACAATAGGGCAGACAGGCAGGAAGGGCCCCTTGCAGGCCAGCACATGCTTAACTCTTTACAGACACTCACCCTACAGCACAAAACTGAAGACCCTTGTTAGCATCCACTCTGGGGTCCTCAACCCATGGTTGGGGTTACTGAAGTCCACGGGATGGTCCCCTGGCCTCTGAGTGACCCAGAGCAGAGCGGACCTCTGCTCTCAGTGGGAACTGGGTCAGGAAGGGAGGGTTAGGAGGTAAGAGGACCACACACAGACTCCTAGAGTGTTCCGCACAGAAGGCTAATTACTACCCCTCCTCCCACTGTTTGCAGGAAGACAAGACAGGCCTGCAGAGAGGGCTGTGAGTGGGACCTCAGCTACTCAAGATCCTGGGAATATGTGGTTCCTAGAACATCCCCAAGCCTGGCCCAAGCTCATGGAGCCAACCTGCTCCCCACTGAGCTCTCAATCTCCTCTGCAGTGCTGAGTGAGTCAAATAGGACAGCACAGAGAACCAGCAAGCATGAGCATCCCATATGCCTCTGCTCAATGAAGCCTCATAGCAACCCCAAGGAAATGCCAGACTCATTTGTTAATGGTTCTGGAAATGGAATGCAGCTTGAAGCATAAGGTTGACTGGGCGGTGGTGGTGTGTGCCTTTAATCCCAGCACTCAGGAGGCAGAGGCAGGTGGGTCTCYGTGAGTTCGAGGTCAGCCTGGTCTACAAGAACTACTTCCAGGACAGCCAGGGCTGTTACTCAGAGAAACTCTGTCTCGAAAAAACAAAAACAAAACAAACAACAACAACAAAAAAAAAGCATGAGGGTGAACTGCTTGGGAGCTTCCCTTGCCATAGCCAGTGCTGGACAGACAGCAGGAAAGGTGTGTGGAGAGGCAGCAGTCGGTGTGGTCAAGACAAATGAGTCCCTTAGGGTGCTGGGCTATAGCAGCAGGGGCAGAATATAAGGAAGGCTCACACAAGTCCTAGTCTGCACTGACATAGGAAGCTGACTGGCTCAGGCAGAGACAAACAGCATGGATTCCTCAAGGGAAGGTTGGGCGTGGAAGTCACACTTCAGTCCTAATACCACGGCCCAGCAGACACAGGCGTGAGTGTCTCATTTAATTCCCCACTCGCTTTTGACACTCCTACCTGCAGAAGAGAGCAATGAGGTATGGATGTCTACCCTCTCAGCCTCTAGGCTAGCTGCTGCTGAGAACAAAGCAGAAGGTACCTGGGAGGCAAGCACCTTCAGGTCAAAAGAAAGGACCTGGTGGACAAGGGGAGCTGGGCAGGGGAGCTGGGAGGAGGGACCAGGCTAACCCAAAGGACTGCAACCCATTTCCAGGGCAGGGCAAGGCAGGGCCTTCCTGAGACACTGGGGCAGCCACAGTCTCAGCCCTGGAGGAAGTAGTATCTAGACTGACAAAGAACTGTAAGGCAGATCAGATCAGGGCCTGGAGTCAGCCAGCCTTACAGGGTCTGTAGTCCCTAAGGGCAGCAGCCTAGCTATGCAACATCCTCGTTCAGAGGTAGAGTAGAGGCAATTCTGAGAAAGCCGGGTCCCATAGATGAGCATGCTGTCTAGAAAGCCATAGCTGCCAGACTGGGAGAGGCTCTACAAGGTGTGTTTGAGGCTCTCAAGTGGCCTATGCACTCAGAATACTACTTCTCAGAGGGACAGCATCTGCCCCCTCCCATGGCATTGCACAAAGGTCTGTAAAATACCACGCTCAGCCAAGCGTCTGGTACAGTCCTGAGATGGGTATCAGTCCCACAAGTATCCCCGAAAGCTGCAGTTTTCAAGGATCAGAAAAAGCAATCTCCATGCCTCAAAGTCCATCTGACAAGGGTCCTGGATACATCAGTGGCCAGCACTGACCACCACTGCAGCTGAGCAGCTGGCAGATCATAAGGATCTCTGAGTGTAGTCCTGCCCCCAAGCACTGGGCACCTGCCCACACAGTGTACACAAAAAGCCTAGTAACCAGCGGCTGAGGTAAGTGCCCGGGGGTGAGTCCCTGTTCCTCGTGTGGTTTGTGTATACTTGTAAGAAGGAAGAATTGAGACAGGCAAAAGATCTCTCAGGAGAAAGGAAAGACCAGGATTTTCAATCGGTACCCACAGAGGCCAAGGACAGTCCTGGGACAGGAGGAAAGCACACGTGAGGTGAGGGATCACAGCAGCCCAGGAGCCCACGAGGCATCCTTGGGGTGAGCGGAACTGTGTCTAAATGAATTCTGAGAACGGTCACTTTAGAGGGCTCTGATCACTGTAACCTGCACACTGGGGGAGGCTCGGTGGGGCCCTTCAGTGTGGAGGTGAGGATATAGTGCATTCTGGGCACAGCAGGGAGGCGGGCGTCAGAACAGGGTGATAGTAAGAGATTCTAGAAGAGAAGTGGAGCACCTAGGTGGAAGCTTGCCCTTCCTCTTCCCTCTTCTGTAAAAAGTGCCAAAGGGCTGATGTCAAAAAGGGATGGGCTCTAAACCTAGTACTGTGCCCAACCCCTGGGGCTGGGAGCCTGAGACAATAGGAACAGCGGGCCTTTGGGTGTTGCCCAGGACAGTAACTGACCTTGGTCCACCTAGTCCTACTCCAGCAGATGGCCTGGGAGGCAGGGAAGTCCAGAGCCAGTCCATGTGAGTGCCACAGACTCCAGCCACCCCAGAAGATGCCTCACGGAGGCCTGGTCAGCTAGCCCAACCATCTCCATTGCCCTAACCAGCAAGGTGGGAATATGTCCCCTCCATCCCTTGGCCTCATGCCCACAACCCAGGCTGCATCCCCAGGCAGGGGCTGCTCCGGCTTCTCCTCCTATTGTCGTCAGTCAAGGGACGATGGTGCTCTACAGCTCCACGACAGGGGCAGGCCTGATTTCTTGCCCAACATTCAAGATCCTTATTGTAGGCTCTCGTGTGACCACATAACCTGTGGGCCTTCTGTGACTCTTTTGCCCTGGCCTCTCCTCTGTCTTCCTGTTGTCTCTCGCTCAGCTGAGACTGGTATCTATCACACTGGCCTACAGAAGCTCACACATAACTGTTTTTCCTACAGCCTCTGCCAGGGAACAGCATTTTGAAAACAAACAGCTCACTGCCACCACTCTAAGGTAACCTGGAGAAACACAGCTGTGGACCTGCAAGAGGTGACAAGCCCAGTCACCAGAGCGACAATTCAGCAACACCCTTTGTGTCCACCAGTATCCCAGGCCATGGGGCATACAGTGCCAGGGACCCCACAAATGGGATACCCCTTCTGCAAAACTGATGCCACAGGGCACCTGGATTCCTCGCGACTGTTTGACAGCCACAGATAAGCCCAACCTATCTCACATTGCTTAGTCGTTCTTGTCCCAATTGTCCCCACCTATGGGACTCCTGCAGGTATATTGTGCTGTATATAGCACCTGCGAGGTGACACAAACCTCTTTTTTTTTTCTCTTTGGTTTTTTCAAGACAAGGTTTCTCTGTAGCTTTGGTCCCTGTCCTGGAACTAGCTCTTGTAGACCAGGCTGGAGGCGTGAGCCACCACTGCCCGGCATGGTGACACACACTTCCGAGCAAAAGATATAGACATGGTGAGCCAGGTTCATCCATTAAATCCTTTATGTAAAAACTAAAAGTAAACTAAAGGGCTACAGAAATGGCTTAGTAATTAAGAGCATTGGCTGCTTTTCCAGAGGACCCAGGTTCAGTTCCCAGCACCCACACGGTGGTTCACGACCTTCTGTAACTCCAGTTTCAGAGGTCTAATGCCCTCTTTTGGCCTCTGCAGCACCAGGAATGTTTATGGTGCATGCGTGTGTGAACACACATGGGCACACACACACACACAGGCTATAAATCCATACATTTAAACAAAAATTTGAATTGAAAATAAATAAATAAATAAATAAAACTGCCCATGTATCTGATCTTTGTAAATAGACAGGAAGGCTCAGAGAGTCCCCAATATCTCTGCAGAAGGGGGTCCCTTCTCACTAACACTTTTCCTTGGGACTAGTTAAAATGGTTCAGTGTGTTAAAGGTCAAGCCTGTGGATCTGAGTTTGATCCTCAGGTCGAACACAGTGAGAGAACAAACTCCCAGAATCTGTCCTCGGACCTCCACAACCTCGCTGTGACACACCCATACCACAACCACACATACACACAAGATAAAATAAAAATAAGTATAATCTTTTCAAAGGCTGGAACTTCACATCTCTTTTTCTCACGAAAAGAATGTTGCCACGGATTACTAGAATGGTTCACACATGAACTGACTGGAAAAACAGTCTGCAAAGTGTGGTCAGGCCTGGGCATCTGGCCCTGTCTGTCCTTCCCAGAAGTGGGTAGGGCAGGGAAGGCCACACACAAGCTGTCTTACTCCCAGGGCACACAGTGGCTAACAGACTAGCATCCTAGTTGGGCTGGTGGCTCAGGCCTGGGATCCCTCAGGATGCTCAGGTAGGAGGTTCCCAAGTTTCGGTCTAGCCTGGGAAACCCAGCAAGATCCTGCCTCAAAATAAAAAAGGGCTAGAGACCAGGTGTGTATGTGTGCCTATAATCTTAGCACTTGGGAGGTTAGGACAAGGGGATCAGGTGAGGTCATCCTTAGCTACCTAGGGAACTCAAGGCCAGCTTGGGTTATACAAGACCCAGTTGGAGATGTGGCCCAGGGCCTCAGTGGTACAATACTTGCCGAGGATGTGTGAAGCTCCAGGCTCAACCACCCAGTACACGAAATACATAAATGAGCAAATAAACCACATGAGAAGCCAGATCTCCAGACCTAGGTGAATGCCCTGCTAGACCCTGCCTTATGCTATGCCAGTTGGCTACACAGAGTGCAAGGGAGGACCAGATGACCGCTGCTGAGCAAAAATGCTACAGGACTGGGGGTCCTGATCCACATCCTGGCTGCTTCCCCACAACCCACTGGAATTCCCAGTTGCCCATCTGCCTTATTTGGCCTGGGCTGCAATCATAAACACTTCTGTGTGAGGCTTCTGCCAGTGGGTGGGGCCAGACAGAGGAGGAAGAGGAAGGGGGAGGATGTGGCAGAAGATTCTGGAGGCAGCTAGATCAGCTCTGCTCTTTGCTGGAGAAACTCAGACTATAATGTCAATCAAGCCCATTGGCCACACCTGCCACTCCCAGGGAAGCAGAGAACAAAAACTTAAGGCAAACCAGGCCCAGAGGGCTCTGGTCAATCTTCTGTCCTGGGAGAGGAGGGTTAGTTCAGTCAGCTGAGGGCACATGAGGAAGCCAGCTGCCCAAATATGTGCCTAAGGCTTGGGACTTTGGCTTGTATCTAGGTTAGTATGTGCAGTGTGGCCAGATATCTAAGCCCCCTGAGATCACAACAAGCGGAGTTAGCAGGAAAGAGAGGCAGGTCTATTCTGCAACTTCCTTTGGTCTTTTGAAGTTGTCCTCACTCCTCACTTGTCACTTATATAGCCTCAGGTAAACACTGAGCCTGGCAGTCATGTGAGCACCCCCTAAGAAGGCAGCCATGAGGACCTAGGTTCTACCTTCTGCACCCAAAGCCCACTCCACCCCCACCATCAGAGACCTCAGGCCCTTGGTAATTTCAGAGATGGCTACATACAAACTGTTCACAGATATAGTCGATCTGGCTGGCCCACCGTTGGTGCCATTCCTGACCTGCACCAGGCATGGCTGGAGACAGGGAAAACAAGGGGGTTGAGAATGCCTAGCCAACATCTCTTCAGGGTACAAATTAGCCTTGGTGGTGCCCAGGAATGGTTTCAAAGCACACTGGGGTTACAGAGATCTAAACATATCAGGACTTTCATTTTGCTAGAGAGAAAACTGATGCCCATGGGAGAAAGCTGAGACCACATGGCAGCAGCATCAGGAGGGCACGTGGACCAGTCCTGGGTGAGTGAGCGGAGGGGTCAAAATGGGAGCTGCCCAGGCCTGGCCAGCGAGGGTGGAGAGAGGCACGGGAACACGGTGTTACCTACTTGGAGCCCAGCCAAACAGCTTGGGGCTCTGGGAGCCCTTGGAGCATTTAATTACCGCAGTGTCAGGGTTTAATTAGTGTGGTGTCTGAGAAATGTGGTTTCATGGCTCATCTGACCTGCATGGGGCAGGTCGAGTTATCCCAGCTCCCCCTCCACACCGCAGTTAGACCGTCAACGCTGAGGGTGACCTGGAGGCAACAGCACAATAAACAAAGGGACCCCTACCCGAAGAAGAGCAGGGGACCTATAGTCACGTACTCCAGTCTGGACGGCTAGCCACATTTCTTTGTTTCTCTCAGCCCACAGTGACCTTGTGATACTTTGAGGAAGTGGCAGGGCAAGAAGGGACTGGGTGCAGATAAGGTGGCTGTGCCGGTGACAGAGGAACAGTAGTCTCAAGCTAAGTATGGACACGTGGAGGAGGTGGGAGAGATGACCACTTCCCAGGCAGCTGGATGTGGCCTGCAAGGCACTGGTTACTAGTCTCTTGGTTTCTCACTAACTTGGGGTAACCACAGCACCCACTCATAGGCGAGCAGATCAGAGCTCCTGGAGGAGGTGGTTCCCTAGGAGACTGGCAGGAAATGGCTTGGTATTTGAGCCCTAGCTCTCAACCATGGAGAGGTTTGCCTTCTCTGCTCTCATCAGACAGAGAAGGCAAGGATGACACAAGCTACTGCTGGCAACCCGGCAGCAGAGACAAGTTGACATAGGGCTGTTTGTCTCCCATCCCAAACTTCTCAGGACAGCCAGACACCAGAGATGCAGAAGAAGAGGAGAGGAGACTCATTGGACCATGACTGGCTTTCTTAAAGCAGAAGCCAGGTTGGTCCCTGTCAGCCAGCTACACCCGCCCAGGGACCCTGCTACAGACTCTCGGCAAACAACTCACATGGCCCATCATACAGAGGCACAGTCTGTACTCCACACTAGTCCCTTGGAGCTTTGGGACTGGAGCCACCCCAATGACCTACCCACGGGAGACACCTTAGAGAGCTCCAGGGCATAAGGTGGGCCACATTCCGTACCAGTCATCCAGTCCTCGCCACCCACCTGTGAGTCCTTTCCTTCCAGGACGGAGGAAGCTGGGCATATCTGCAGCCATCTCTACTGGCTGCCACAGGTAAACAGGCAGGGTGCAGCATGGGCAGGGCCCCAGAAGTACATGCGTCCAGAATAGTCCCTATCCCCATTTGGGAGGGAATTAGGCCTGCAGAACTGTCTATGCTGAAGATGACACCTTCCTCCCAGGCCAAGGGTCTTTGGTCTCAGCAGGAAGCCCAGCTAGGAAGGGGCCACTGCTAGCCTTGTACAGGGTACCACTGACAAATTTAGCCTCAAACCTAGAGCTCTCCAGAGCCTAAAGCAAGCACAGTGAGCCACTCCCAAAGCCTCCACGACGGTCAGGCCTGTCCAATGCCCTCACCTGACCACAAGTCATCCCTTTCCAGATCCTGGCTATTCAAGACTCCCAGGGACAAGAGTTCCCATTATCTTGAAGGAAAAGCGTGTCTGGGCCTCGCAGCTGAGACGTGAAGGGTACTGGATTGACCTGCAAAGGCATCGTGTGATTTATACAGGGCAGACAAGCAAGAACCCAGCAGTCTACAGAAGGCTTTTCCGGGTAGAGCCTCGCCTTCCCTACACAATGCACTGTCTGTACGACGGGGGAAACTGAGGCACAGTGGGCATGGCCCCTTCACAGCTTCAGTTGTTCTTCTGACACTGAATTCAGACTAAGATTGTCTGCAGAAACAAAATAAAAACAAACAAAAGAACCAGGCCAGGGCATTATCGGTTCCTTGATCCGCTGGCAACATGCACACATGTGCCTTGGGCTCTTTCCTCAGAACACACAGACCCTGGGACCTTGCTATACACACCCCACCTGGGCATTCACATGACCCCAGGTTAGTATGGTCAGTGGTCAATTCCAGTTCCATAATTCTCTGACTAGGGACACCTGAGAGCATCAAAGTGGGTGCCACGGAAGACACTGGCCATAGACACTGCCTCAGGACCTGAGTTTGGGTGTGGGGCCTGACGACACCAGGAGTTCCAGGCTATGACTCAAACCTGCCCAGTGCCCATAGGTTAAGTTGCAGCAACAGGGTGAAGCTAGCACACTGAGCAAACAGTAGCTCTTGGATGCCCAGTGATGGCATCAGTTAGGCCCCAGGAGCTGGGGGCTTTGGTGACTGCTTGCCTGAGTATATAAGGTGCTCCTTGGTGAGCAGAGCAGGCTCCAAACCAAGGGGTGAGCCCCTGTGTCTCGATGAACCTGGAAAAGGCAGTTATGGCCCCACTTCCTCCCTCAGGGAGGGGGTGCTCTAATAAGAGGGGGCCTTCCTGGGCAAAGCACTGAGCACCTCCATTCACTGGCTGGGCTGGGAACGGGTCACCACAGGCAATTTCCCCCTAGAGTGGACAGCACATTCCAGAAGCCTCTTGAACCACACTGATTAGCATGGAGGGCTGGCCTTGAGCTCTGGGTAAACAACACAGTTCCTGATCTGGAGGCACTGCCCCCAGAATCCTAAGCTGCCAGAGGCAAGATTCCTCACTGCCAGCTCTCTAAGCAGGATACCAAGAGGCTTAGGAAACCTAGGCAACACTTGGGACTCTGCAGCATCAGCCCCCTAGCCTTCTGAGTCAGTACAGGATCAAGGTCTTCTCTCAACACTGGGGAAGTTGAGGCAGAAGAATTATTGTGAGTTTAAAGCTAGCCTAGTCTACATGGAAAGTGTCAAGTAAGCTTGGGATACAAAGTTGAAAGCCTGTCCGAAAACGAACAGAAATGATATGGGTAACCTCAATACACAGGGCAGACTTGTTCTGGGACCCTTGAAGGCACAGGACACGGTGCTCATGCCCTTCAATAAAATGGATTGCACAGAACCTATGGCCATCCTCCCTTCCCCAGTACTCTAAGTCACCTCTAGATGACTTATGACACCTAACACGACATAAATGCAGGACATTAGGCTCAGCTGTTCAGGGAATAATGACAAGAAAAACAATCTGTACAGTTTAGTAGAGAGGCAATTACCATAACCTCAGAGCAGAGGAATGAGACTCAAGGTCCACGGGTGCAGAATTTGCAAATAATGAGGCCCAACAACACAGGAGTTCCCAGTGGGTCATGTGGCTACAGAGCAGATGTAATAAGGACCAAGGAGAGCCAGACATGGTGGAGCATGTCTTTAACCCAGCGATTGGGAGGCAGAGGCAGGCAGATCTGAGTTGGAGGCCAGCCTGGTCTACACAGTGAGTTCCAAGACATCCACAGCTACACAGAGAAAACCCCAGAGGGAGGGAGGGGAAAGACCCAGCCTTAAGAACCCATGTTTTCCCAGGGTCATGGTGGACAATAAACCAGTACACATAGGGAGCATCACAAGATGGATTCCCGGGGGACACTAAAGCTAGGCATGGTAAGAGGATGGGCCTGGACTGTGGGACTTCAGTAGACAAAGCTTCAAGTGCAAAGGTGATGGGGCAGGGCTTGCAATGAGGCACATCAATCACGGAATGGGATCCCTCACTGGGCACATGGCCACACATCCCACTGTTTTTGCTATGCCCAGGTTAAGCATCATCCATCCTACAGAGCACAAGACCTCCAGGTGAGGTTTCCAGCCATGTCTCACATGAGAACCCATGCAAATGTGGAACCTCAAGTGTCTCAGCTGCTTTTCACTGCTGTGACGAGACACCATGACCAAGGCAACTTATAGAAGAAAGTTTACTGGGGCTCACTTTCAGAGTCCATGACCGTCCAGGTGGGCATGCAGGGATAGCAATGAAGCCGTAGCCGAGAGCTTCCATCTTATCTAAAAGCATGAGGCAGAGAACTGACTAGGAACAGCAGCCTTTTGAAACCTCAAAGTCTACCTCCAAGGACACATCTCCTCCAACAAGGCCACATCTCCAGATCTTTCCCAAACGGTTCCACCAACTAGGGACCAAGTATTCAAACACATGAGCCTATAAAGGCATTCTCATTCAAACCACCAGTCCTAGGGTGCTCTCCCTGAGCTCCCTTGAGGAAGACAGGCAGGGTACAGGCCACACTTCTAACTAACTAGCTCTACCTGATACAACCTGTATAAATGCATGCCACCCAGAACCACAGCCGCCAGCAGAACACAGAGACTATGGCCAGCTCTGATTAACTCCACCTGTAGCAGTTTGTTCCAGAAAGGTGTGGGCTCCACAGGAGCTCTGGTACCTGGACACCCTCTGGCCACTGCTCATTAGGGCCATGGTTTCCTTCTAGCTGTGGGTACCTGGCCTAAACAGCTCCAGCCCCCTCACATTGCCATGTAGCTCTGGCTGAGACTCCAGGTTGTGCACTGACTCAGACCACTGAATCAGCCCTGTGATTCACCATCGTGCCTCGTGGCCCATCCAGTCTTCTTTATGTAAGCCGTCCTGGTCATAGGCCATCCAGCACTACAGGGCTTCTCCAGCACCTCGGAGGAATGTTACCCGACCACCTCTTGCTGCAAGCACAGCAGGAAATAGTCACTGGCCCAGTAAGTCCCTGGTGAGGGAAATCCCCTTCCCAGCCCTGGTATCTGCATCCCTTCTGTGTTTTCAGCAGGAAAGTGGCATCTGGTCCCGTCATCTCCCAGCCACACCTTGGCAAATGGCAGCATTGGACAGATGGACAGACAAAATAAACAGAGAC
>LOJH01011380.1:3525-13668 GCA_001685095.1 Ellobius talpinus
ATCTATCTATCTATCTATCTATCTATCTATCTATCTATCTATTTATTTATTTCTGAGACAGGATTTCTCAGTAGCTATGGAGCCAGTCCTGGAACTTAATCTGTAGCCCAAGCTGGCCTCAAACACACAGAGATCCGCCTTCCTTTGCCCCCGCCTTCCGAATGCTGGTATTAAAGGTGTGCATCGCCACCTCCTGGCTAAAAAAAATTCTTAATTAAAAAACATGAAAATGAAAACCATCACAGGTGGTGTTTGTTAGCGTACATTGTGAACAGCAGCAGCTTGTGTTGTCGCAGGAACCCTAGTCTATAAGCACTCATATGTAATGGGTTCTCAGCACCCATTGGCCTTCAGCCCCTGTATCTGTCAGCTCTGCACTCTTGGGTTCACGAACCATGGATTGAAACGTGTGAAAAAACTGTTGGTCTGAACTGAACATGTATATATCCTTTTTCTTATCGTCTTCTGAACAAACAATCTTTCAACCATTTGCTGGCATTTATATTATGTTGGTGTGATAAGTCTGATTTGAAGTACATGGGAGGATGTGGATACTTTAGGCAAACACCGTGCCATTGTATACAAGGCTCTTGGACATCTGAAGACAGTGGCACCCGTGTGGGGCCTTGGGAATCCTGACTGATACTGTGAGATCACTACATTCGGGACAGTATATTAAGAAAAGTAAAAGGATTCCTTTATTACAGGGCCTTGTTTTTTTTTAAAGCTTTAAGAGAGGACTAAGAAGCAGCACTATCAATATTTGTCTTATTCCGTAGTCTTCTTTCCCTACATGCTCTCCTCCACTCCAAAGCCATCTCAGGAGACTCACATCCCATGGGGAAGATATTCAGAAGTGCAAATGTATTTATACCTCATCTATTCAAAACAGGATTTGAAATACAAATGAATCACTTATTTTAATCTACGTTTCACTAGTTCAAAGGTAACAGCAGTACTTAGTACCTATGTATTATTCAATGGTGGGGAAATCTATACAGGCCAAGGCCCTAAAATGAAGGCCTTCACACTCCTGTAGCCTTCTGTTCTAATGTGCTCTCCTAACGTATCTTTATAGAGAAGAAAACAAATAAGAATTGGGAAATTACGCTGTTGATGTCAAGGTTCTTTTTATGGGAGTTTCCAGAGTGTCCTTTCCTGAGGTGAATTCTTCCTACCAAAGAGAAAGAGGAACTCCCAAAGTTCCAAGAACCAGAGATGAGAAATAGCCCAGAGCCGCTTCTGACGACAGGAAGGTGAAGATGAACTTCCTACATGCGCTTTTCAATGGTGCTAATCAATGCTGCTGAGGCTGACGTCACATACCCACTGTGATTTATTCTGACGTTAAAGAAACTAAACTAAGGGGCTGGAGAGATGGATCAGTGGTTACAAGAACTTGCTCTTCCAGAGGACTGGGTTCAAGTCCCAGCACCAACACAGTAATTCACAACCACCTATAACTCCAGTTCAAGGGGAACCCAGGGGCCTTTTGGGCCTCTGGGGACACCAGGCAAGCATGTGGAGCACAGACATACATGCAGGGAAAACATGCACAGCATACATTTCATTTTTTTTAAATTTAAATTTAAAATTAAAAGAAAAAATTAAACTGGGTTAAGTTTTAAGAAAACTTTTAAAAATTATCATTTTGGGTTGCTACAGGTAATATAGAGATAAAATGATTAAGGGTAAAATGTTTGGTAAAAAGATCCTGATAGGATTAGCCACTGAATTCAAGCTAAGGGATCATGATTCTCAATGTTACCTCTCTCTAATGTATTAAGCCTAGTATTTTCTGTGCTGTTGACAGGTGAAATACTGAAGATGGAAGGGTCTAGAATACAATTTGATACAGAGTCTCCAGATAGAAGAACTGAAAGAATCCTATGGCAAACCCTTATTCTCTGTAGCCAGGGAGATGTTTGAGACAGCTCCAGGTTAGGAACAGCCTAGATGCTCCACACTAAAGGACTAGCCAAGCTGCCTCCCTCACGAGGGTCATGAACATCCAAAGTCCTCAGGTGGGACGAGTGTGTGGACTTTCGGGAACCTTGGCACAGAGCGATGGAGCCCAAGCAGAGTACATGGAGAATTCATGTGGATGGTGATGCTGTGGGAGCAGCAGCTTGGTGTGTACAGTGAAGCTGGGCGGGGTGAGGACTTCTTTCCAAATGGGTGGCGGTGGCAACCAGTGCGGTTTCACAGAGAAATTGGTAAAGCAGACGTCTGCACTGAGAGCACAGTGGCAGTGGCCTGGAACTGATGGTTGAGGTGAGCAGGAAGTCTGGGTAGGGGCATGGGCAGCAGGAGACTGCTTACAACTCTCTTGATCAGCAAATTCCTGATAATGGGATCGGTATTCCTCCCTTGGGAGTAGGGTGTCACAGCCATGCAAAGGGAAAAACCTAGAATGAGCCTTGTGGTTTTGGTAAGGATGTCAATCAGTGCTGTGTATCCACGGAGGGAAGAATAGATGGACCGATGGACCGAGGACAGATAGACATAGACAACAAGGCATGGGTACACATGCTGACACATATATCTTTTCCTTATCCCTGAGTAGGTAGGAAAGTGACGTTTCAATCAAAACAGGTACACGTGACTCAGACATAAAGTTGTACAGTACCACTTTAAAAGACAAAGAAGAACAAGTTTTTTGTTTTTTAAAGAAAAATAGATGATTCTAGATATGAGCACAAGGAAAGCATTGTCAAGTCCGGGGCACCTTGCTAAAATGTTAGGAGGCCATAGACACAGAAGCTGCCTTGAAAGGGCTCTTACTCACCAAATACCACACAATTTTGGAAAGATCAAAATAAATTGTGATGGTCAGGATCTTAATCCATCGATACACAAAACCGGGTAACATGAAAAAATGCAGAGCTTTCCCTATGGCAGCCTGGCAGGCAGTAATCATAAAAGAATCAAGAGCATCTGAGCTCACCACTCTCAGTAACCCGAGCTGTGGTTAAGGAAGCTAATAAACACCAACCGGTAGATCAAATTTTAGTCAGGAAAAGAGTATGCGTATTCATCCCCAGTAGCTTTCCTGGAATTTTTATTAATAACAAAAACAATAAAGTGCTTCTAAAGTGAAGAAAGCTGGCGATACCTCTCACGTGATCAAACCTGTTTTCATGGGAGAAACTGTAAACCTGGTGGGTCTGAGGAGGCAGGGGGGCACAAGGGTCCCCGTGGTGTCTCTACCAAACCACACACCCCAAACTAATCATGACTCAACGAGAGACAATCCAACATGGGAATAGTTCACAAGAGGATTGGCCTTTAAGTTTCATATATGGGAGTTGGGGAGACTCAAGGAAAAACAGGAGTTCAGACAGGAAGGATGCTCAAGAGACAGGAAGGATGCTCAAGAGACAGGAAGGATGCTCAAGAGACAGGAGCCACAAAACTGAGGACAGGATCTTTGTGCTCTAAAGGACTGCCTCGGGCAACAAATGGCACTGAGATGTGTGGATACAAATATGTGGAGCTGTGGCATAGCAACTTCCTAATTTGGATGGTTGTGTGTGGTCATGTAAGCAAGGGTCTTTGTTTGTCAGAAATGTACACTGCAATGTTCAAAATGATCAGGCATCCTATAAGCAATGTATTCTTAAATGACTAAGGAAAAACAAAGCTTTTTGAATTGTTTTTTTAGTTAAATGCCGTGAAAAAAAACCCAACAGAATGACTGTTCTAAGTAAACTGATATACTCAATAATAAAATATTAAAGAATTTACTTAATTGTGTTTTAGGAAACAATATAACACATGGAAGATTTTCACAGGGTATAGTTAAATATACATAACTCAGTAGTGAAGAACATAAACACACCCACACACCACACCCACACGTGAGGGATACACATGTGATGTAGGAGGGTCATCTGTCTATACTTTCATTGGTTAATTAATAAAGAAAACTGCTTGGCCTGATAGGTCAGAACANGGGAGGAAGAAAGCAGAGTCAGGCAGACGCATGAAGCTCCGGCCCAAGATGGGCTCACCTCATCACTACACACATGGACACATCCAGTCTATCATCAGGTCGTCTTATACCTTCACAACATCTTGAAGGTGACGAGTTTATGTCCTATGAGGTCTCCTGCCCCTAACTTAGCAGCAAGTTCACTTAACACTGGCAGTTAGGGGTTCCCTTTCAAAGGGTGAGGACGTAAACGCTGTGACTAACGCCCTTCAGCTTTGTCCACATCCAGAGCAAAGGCTCTGCCCTGGACAGTGAAGGCTTTCAGGGCGTGTGAAGCAGACGGTTGGCATTTGGGCCACGGTGATTCCTCATGCCCTCAGGACATTTCCTCCAGCTGGGAAGCAGCTCTATGTGGTTCTCTCCTGCTTTTGTGCCTCAGGTTCCCCCTGGCTCACTCCTCCAAGCATTGCTGACCTTGTTAGTCCTTGAAGCCACTCAGTGGAATTTCTGCCTTGGGGACTTTGTGGTACTTTCCTTGTCTATCTTGTTACTCCTTGAATGTGAACTCTTCTTCCTTTATTTTTTTTACAAAAGCTTTTATTTGTTGACAATTTCATATACACACATAACACATTTTCTACTTCCTTTAAATGACATTTCTGCTCAAATGTTACTTACTCAGAGAGGCTTTCCCTGTCCTCCCCTTGGTATTATAATATTGTGCTGATTATGGTCTGCAACATGCACTAAAATGGGAATTCAATGAGGGTGGGTCTTTGTCTAGTTTACTGCAAAACTCAAGGCACTTAAAGATAGGTTTATGGTGGGCACTTCAAACAGTTCAACAAGTGAATTAATTAAATTAACCTTATCCCAGGAACCTAATGCTTTGCTGCTTATAATACATGAATAATAATTTCCCTAAATGTAGCTGGCAAAGGATGTTCTTTATGTAAGCGCCTGCATTTGGGGGAAATGGGGATACTTTCAATTTTACTTCAAGCAAGTTCTTCTTCTATAGGTATGATGCAATGTTCTTCTCCACAGAGCGGGCTCAGGCAGGAACTGAATTCTCCAAAGAGAAAGCAGAAGTATGGACAGCTCAGAGTTTGTAATTGGAAGAGGTGCCACATCAGATGGCTGCTTGGGACAATTAGGACACAGAGAGCCCTTGTGCTCACTAGGGGACAATAATTCCAATCCGGCCAGAACTCTTCCCTCGACCATGCCAATCCAGGATTCCGTAAGCAAAGACTGATGAGATATGGTTCAGGATCTATTAAAATTTGCTGTTTTGGCCAGTATCAGTACATAATCAATTTCATGGGTTTCTCATGATATAATCTGTGTTCCTTGTTGATCAAGCACTAAACACTGCTTAAAATTCCCTCCTGTGTTCCATTGTCTACATACTTGGGCAGGTAAACCATCTGACACATGGAGTAAGCGGAAAGTATATGACTTCCATAATTTGCTCTAAAGGGTCCTAATCTTCCCGGCTAAGACCAAAGCTACAGATTACATACTGGCTGGTTCTTACTACCGAAAAAAGAAAAATACTTGTAGGAGATAAGAGTCTCACTGACCACGAATCATCTAGGAGAGTCCGAGAGGGGAAGTTGGGCATGGGTTCCCAACCCTCACCAAGAAACTACCTGCAACTGATACGTGCCGGCAAAGGAAAAGTTCATTTTCCTTCAATGGCATCTTACTGGGTATACTGACCAGGCTTCAGTGTAAACCTGATGTCTGGGAATCGTTGGCCAACACATAGCCAACTCACTGTTATTTTTGTAGAATTTTTCTCATTTTGCTTTTGGAGGGCATTTTTTTTGTCTTAGTGGCATTTCACTTGCATATTTGGGGTTTTGTTTTCATGGTACATTTCTTGTTTTTTGTTTGTTTCTTAAAGAGGGAGAAAGGGCATGGGTTGGGTGGGTAGGGAGATGGGGGGATCTGGGAAGAGCTGGGGGAGGGGGGTGTGTGACCGGAGTGTATGGAATATGCTTTTTCTCAGTACCAGAAGAAGTCTAGGAGAGGAGACTGCAGAGTGAGACAGACACAGGAGGTGGCTTTGTGATGGCTACAGAGCTAAGAATAAGCAAAGAGGAAACAGAAGGGAACTGGGGGATGGAAAACAAGAACTGAGCAGAAGGTAGGAGATGGTCTGGTCCCCTCTGACTCTGGAATGCGCATCACTCACTCTGCTTTCCTGTATTTCTCTGGTTCTAACATCTGATGCTTCCTTTGGTGAACCCTTTCATAAAGCCGCCTGCGCACAAGCATACACGCGCGCGCATGCTCGCGTGCGCTCTCTCTCTCTCTCTCTCTCTCTCACACACACACACACACATCTTTCTTAACCATTTTTGAGGAGTTGTAGAAAAATGGTTAAAAAAAGGCACACCGTTAACTATTCAAGTTACAAAAACACACAAGCAATTGTTCCTATGTACATGTTGCATGTGTGTGCTTGCATGTGTGCACGCACATGCTATAGTATGTATATAGAGGTCAAAGTGCAACCTTGAGTATATTCACCTTCCACCTTAGAGACACACACAAGGGTAGCTGGACTTGAGGCGCCCAGGGGCTCCCCTGCTTCTCCCTCTCACCTCTCACAGGGAATAAGGACCTGTGTGTTAATGAGCCCTGCCTTTTCATGGGTATAGGGATCTTAACCCAGGTCCTCAGCTTGTGTAACTAGTGCTTTACCCACTGAGTTGTACCCCAGGCTTCCTTCCTCTTTTATGGGCACAGCATCTCACTACAAATTTAACCTCCCTGGTGTTAGAATTGCCAACCTCACCATCACACCCATTGTGGTACATATAAGGAAGCCTTCTTTGGCATCAAAGAACAGAAGAAAAAAATCACTAAAGAGATAGGAAGACCCCGTCGGTTTAATGAGGTTGGTAGCTGGCATAATTGCAACAGGCTGTTTTTCAAGTGTAGACTTGGTGTTTTATTTGGGCATCACCCTTTCTTATCATCAGCAAAATTTGAGACTCCTCCTACTAGAAGCTTTCGGCATGCCAGGAAGAGATAGCATGTAGAAGAACCGTGAGAATGGGGAAGAGAGTGGGTGCAGGAGGAACCCAGAGACTGTGGTCCACAGAACATGCACCAATGGACTCTGGGAAGAACAATGAGCGAGCAATTCTGTAACACGCATACTAAGGGGGGGGCTCATGTTGCAAAGAAGTATGAATACTTTCTGTGGGTGCTAGTCAGTGAAGAATGAAGGCTAGAAAAATAGCACCCCAAGTTCGTCTTGCTTTTGTTTTCTGGTATTTCGAGACAGGGTTTCTCTATGTAGTCCTGGCCTTCTGGAAGCCAATCTCTAGACCAGGCTGGTCTTGAACTCAGAGATCTGCCTGCCTCTACCTCCTGAGTGCCAGGATTAAAGGCATGCACCCCCATACCCAGTTGTACCCCAAGTCTTATGGTGAAGCTGGAGAAGACTTTTCTTTCATGAACGGTTGAAATGCAAAGGGAATTGTTTTACTAGGTTTTAAGCAGCCTGTCAGAGAATGGCTGCTTGGTGAACTTGGTGAGTACCGCTCTCGTTTACTCTCCAGTAAACCTGTGTGGTTCATGTCAGTGACGTTCTCTAAGTTTTCAAATCCTATCACTAAGGCATCCTTACCCCCCCCGTGTGTGTGTGTGTGTGTGTGTGTGTGTTTTACAGGTGATGGAATCCAGGACCTCACAATAGCAGGCAAGCACTAAAACACTGAGCTACACTCAGCCAAAGCATTTGTGGGTTGTTTTTTGTTTCATTTTGTTTTTAATTTTCATCAGACCAGATGGACCAAATTATAGCCTTCAATATTATACTACTATCCAATTTTTAAACTCCCTCTAGAACATACTGTTTTATCATTTTTTGTTTGTCTGTTTGTTTGCTTTCCAAGACAGGGTGCTACAAGACAGCTCTGGCTGACAAGGAACTCCCTATTCAGCCCAGGGCTGAACTTACAGCAATTCTCAAGTTTCAGGTTCCCAAGAGCTGGGATTATGAGTGTGTGTGCCCACTGGGCTCCAAGCTAGAACGTTCAGATGAGTCCATGAACTTTAGTTCTTGCTACATTTGATGGCATTCAGTGAAGAACATGGTGGGCACTTACAGAAGGTGCAGTGGGCACGAGGTCATTTTCTGTTCTTCCTGTCTGCATTGCTGTGTGGACCCGGACTGATTCATAAATGGAAGGCTCTTCCACTTTTCTTGGATAAGGATGTTTCAAAACAATCAGAGTCCCTGAATGAAAACAGAAATATACATACATAACACATACATATAATCCAATATGACCCCAAGGGAAGACCCAATTGTTAGCTAGGTGACTGACAGGATTGTAGTAAAGTCTATTTATTTAATGCTTTGAGTGTGTGTGTGTGTATGTGTGTGTGTATGTGTGTGTGATTGTGTGTGTATTTGTGTGTGTGATTGTGTGTGTGTTTGTGTTTGTGTGTGATTGTGTGTGTGTTTGTGTTTGTGTGTGTGTGTGATTGTATGTGTGTGTGTGTGATGTGGAGGTCTGAGGACAACTTTTGAAGTCAGTTTTCTTTTTCCACCGTGGGACTTCCATAGTAACACCCAGGTCACCAGGCTTGTGAAGCAAGTGCTCTGTCTTCCCAGCTGAGCTTTCTCACCACCTCGTCTATTGTCATGCACATGTGCTTACTGGTCTTCTCAGCATCCAGAGGGTACCAACTTCACACAAGAAACATAACTTGGATGCAGAGACATATTATGACCTGATTCAGATGAGTAATCAATATAGTCATTTAAATGAACAGGGTGATGAGATCTGTAGAGGAATGTTGACAAAGTGGAATATTCAAAGTCTGAGGACAGCCTGGTCTACAGAGCTAGTTCCGCGACAGCCAGAGCTGTTACACAGAGAAACCCTATTTCGAAAAACCAGGAAAAAAGACAGACAGACAGACAGACAGAAGCACAAGGTCAATGAATTTCTGATATAAAATGCATTATGAACAAATGAATAAAGAAGGGCAGAAGACAGAAGGCGGGGAAGGGAGTGACAGTCTCCATAGGTGGCCACCTTTGAGAAGATGAGTTGGAAAAACTATGGAAAGGATAGACAGCAAATTGGGGCAAAAGATGGACAAATAGTGACAGAAAAATAGCTTCTCGGTGGTGCAAGAGCCCATAACGTTAATGACAATGGTACCCTCCAAAACACCGTACAGTGCTTACATATACATGACTGACTGTCCAATCAGATGCCCTGGCTGCCACAAAGTGGGAGGGGCAGGTAGAAAAGACAAAAGATGCTGCCTTTGAGAAGGACAGGATCCGGATCCCTTTATGTATCCTGTTCACATCTAGCACTGGGCTCACAATGATGAATAGCTTGGCAGTTATCAGAGGGTACAGGCCTGCTCCTGCACATCGTATGTGGTTTTTTTTCTTTTCCTTTTCTTCATTTTTTTAATCACTGTGACCCTTTCTGAGAATGTATCAGTCATATGTGGGTCAGGAGTCAGAATGAAAGCTAAGCTATCTAAATCAAGAGCAGTCTGAGTGTAGGCTCAGGGCTGTGTGAACACTGCTCCCCTCTGTAGATGCTGGGTGAACTTAGGACTGTGTGGACACTGCTCCCTTCAGAAGATGATGGGTGAGCTCAGGGCTGTGTGAACACTTGCTTCCCTCTGTAGATGCTGGGTGAGCTCAGGACTGTGTGGACACTGCTCCCTTCAGAAGATGATGGGTGAGCTCAGGGCTGTGTGAACACTTGCTCCCCTCTGTAGATGCTGGGTGAGCTCAGGACTGTGTGGACACTGCTCCTTTCAGAAGATAATGGGTGAGCTCGAGGCTAGCGTCCTATCCCCCAAGAGACACCCACACTGCTATGCCAGGCAGCTGCTCCTGCACTGTGGAAGGATTCCTGCACTCACCAAGCAAGACCAGGTTAGACTGGCCCTCCCCTGCTCTCTGTACCTGCTGACCTAGTGCAGCTCTTCTGTGCTTTGGTTCTTCCTCTTACTGGTACAAACAGCTAAACTTCCTTCAAGGCTGAGCTGTGCCCCAGATAAAGGGTGTTTGTGGAAAGATTACAAAACCAGATATTATTCTCTGATAAAGAACATTTAAAAGTCCTTAAGTGAAATTCATTATAATGATTAAATGTTTGAGAACTTGGATTTTTAAAAAAAGATTTTACTTGTGTGTGTGTGTGTGT
>LOJH01011380.1:16213-26533 GCA_001685095.1 Ellobius talpinus
CACAGACAGAATATTGTATACATAATAAATAAATAAATACTTAAAAAAAAGAAATACTGTTTGAAGAGATGGGATTTATCTGGAGCAGTTTGAGGAACGCTGATGAGAATGTTTGCGCCCCCCACCAGGTCTGTTTGTTCATTTGTAAAGGAGAATTAAATGGTCCCAAGATACATTTCATTTCTAACTGCCTGGAAAGCAACTCAGACACAGGGGGCCCCAAAGTGGGAGGAAGAAGATGAGAAGCTTTGTAACCAATGCATGGCCTGCTCCCTGGAACTATGACATTCCCTTGAAGGACGCTGGTCCCAGTTTCCTGTCAATCTCGATCCCCATTTCCTTCTCCAGGGCATTTCACCCATCTTTCTGACTGTATTTGCCTTAGTTACTCAGGCAGCTGATGTCCTTTCTCAAAAGATGGATGCTCAGGGCTACTATTTTAGGATGCTTTCTAGGTAGCTTTTTTATGCTTTCAGATTTTTCTCTCTAGTGCAAGCTTGAAGGAGATGGCCAGTGAGATTGTTCAGTGGGTGAAGGAGCTTGCTGCCAAACCTGATGACCTGCGCTTCACACTGGGCCCGCATGGTGGAGAGAGAGAAAACGGACTCCAGAAAGTTCTCCCTTGACTTCCACGTGTGCATTGAAAATAAATAATATATAACTAGATGCAATAAAAATACTTAAACATCTCTCAAACAGCGTTTCACCAATGCAGTGCAAACAGCCGTGACGCGGAAGGCGGAAGTTGAAACCGATCCACCTTCTTGAGAACAATAGGCCTCCATCACTTAGCAAACCCGGAAAGTACCTGTGCCTTAAAATGTTTAGCTCGAATTCCAGCGTTAGCTCTGAGGGTTAGGGTTAGATGCACAGCCTCGGGTAAGTAATGTAAAACCTCTGGTTTTTATTTCCTCATCTGAAAATGGGGTCACTGCATGTGTTCCTGTGGGCAGCTGGGAAGATTAAATAATCTGATACGTGTGAAAACCCCTGAGCCGAATACCTGGAACCTGCTAAGCTCTCCAGAGTGGAGGCTCACCCCGCCCCCTCTTGTCTTTTCCTTTGGCAAACACACCTCGCTCGCTAACTGCAGAACATTAATGAATGCCCTGCACGAACGGAGGAAGTGATGCCTGGCTGTGATTTGGCAAAAATTCCAAGCTGTTAAGTTCCTTCCAGAAACAGCATATACAACTCTTAAAATCATTAAGCTTAAAGCACCACCACCTGGGGAAGCCAGCTGGGGCCACAGATGAATAATAGGAGCCGTGACTTTTACCAGAAGCCTGGGCAGCCCCACATCAAAGCCAAAGACAGAAGTGGAAATTTGACATTTGGGGAAGAACCGAATAGGGTCTCCAATGCTGCACCAGCTGGGGAAGTTGGAAACAGAGGGCCTGGCTTGGAGCACTGAGCATGTTTTCCTGTGTGGATTAGGTGACGAAAGCTACCTAGAATTATTAAGAACAAACCAGTGTACACGACAGTTTTTATTGGAAGCTATTTAAATATGAGAAAAGGCCAATTTTGTTTTGCTAATACTTGGAAACTTCAGCATAAATAAATTAAAATTTTTATCTACATTTATCTACATTTTTATAACTGTATGCATGAAACTTAGCTAATTAGACTTGGTGAAAATTAACTATACTAAAACCGTTTCTCAAATACCCAAGTCTACTGAGTGCTGTTTAAAAGGAATATACTTTTTCGATATAATCCCTGATAAGTGAAAGGCAGATCCTGAATTTAGTCACTACCGGGTAGATACGGAACACAGAAGCATAGGCCTGTATTGTGTTTTGTGTCAGTTCTGCTGGCTAGAATTGTCAGGAGTGTTTGAGCGCTGTGAGAAATCCCTCGCTCCCTCACCCTCACCCCCACCCCACCCCTACATCTGTGGCATGCTAAGAAAATGATTAGCATTGTTCTTTTGAGTTCTAGGATAGGATACATTAGGAAGCAACACTTACAACAAGCCCCTCTTCACAAGTTTATGCTAATATGCAGAAAAAGATAGTTTGAACAAGTGAATGATTAAAAACTGTACAATTATCAAATATGCCGAGGAAAAGCAAGTGAGTCTATCACATAGTGCTATTGTGAACATAGGAAATGCTAAGGTTTTGGGGATTAGACACATCCTTAGTGTGTTCCTGGATGTTAACGCAGAGAACTTTGAATGAATACAAACTCTAATGGAGATCATGGAAGTGGGAATTCTAGAGTGCACATGGTTGGCAGGATAGGTTAGGTGTGATTTGGGGAGCCTGAGTTCTTCAGATTAAAAAGCACACATTCTGAGTGTTTAAGGAATAGAAACTAGGGATAAAGGAGCAAATAGGCACTTAAAGTGTGTCCCTTTGGACCAACATCATCCCCTGTCTTTAAGACAAAGGTTTGCTTGTGACCTGCAACCACGTATTCTGGTGTCAGGCTCCTGAAGCTGTCTGTCACCTACCACTGTGGGGCACAAATGTGAGGTCTCTGCTGTTTCATTTGCATCTCCTGCTGCCCTCAGAGGCGGTAGCAATTCCCACCAGTGCCACCTCCCACTAGGGCAATGTCCCCCTGTGCACGTCAGGCAAGCACTGGACCTCCGAAGCATAGACCCAGCCCCCGCCCCCCCTTTTTTTCTTTAGTATTATTTTTTAAATTTGAGATGGTATCTTGCTAAGTTTCCCAGTCTGGCCTTGAACTTGTGATGCTCCTGCCTCAGTCCCCTGATTAGGTAAAATTACAGTCCTGTTCCACCAAGGCAGGCCAAAAATCTCTCTGTTTATAAACACACTGCAGAGCAAAGCTGGGCCTGGGACTAAATAACAGGAGTGACCTAAAATATTGAATTTTAGATCTGATGTTGGAAGACTGAGAGAAAAGCATTTTGGAAGAGCTTTGTTCAATGTGTGAAAAAGGAGTTTTTCTGTGCTTGTCTTCAAACCATGAGAAATTTAGCCTGGAGTCTCCTGATCACTCAGAGCTAATATCAGACGTTCTTTTGTTTTATTTTTTTGAGAGTGGGCCTTGCCACAGAGCCCAGGTGGATTTTGAACTTGGGATTACAGGTGTGTACCACCATCTGTGCCCACCAGGAGCCAATGCGTAAGTGAACCAGAAGAAAGCGGCTATTTTTAGAAGGTGACGTCCTGCTTGCCATGCGTCATCCCTCATGGCCACAGTGGTGACTCCGTGACTTCTGGAGTCCTCCTAGGCTTAACAGTAATCATGACATCAACACACTATCTTGTTCTCTGGAAGCCTATTACTCCCACGGAGGGCAGATTAGAACGCTCAAGTGTCACGGGTTTTATCCCTTAGACAAGCCTTGGCAGCTTTGCCTTCATCTGGTGGGAACAGATAAGCAAGAAGAGTGAATGCATTCTAACTCAGTGCTCACATCCATTGGCTGAATCAAGCTCCAAAGAGCAAATTGTTTATCAGATAATGGAGAGGAGAGAGGACAGCCAGGGGACAGGATAAGGAAAATGGGAGCCATAGTAATAATGCACAGAAAATTTAACTTTGGAGAAACCACCTCCCTAAACTCTAATTCTAAACCCTTCACATTCATCACCAGCCCCACTCCAGTCCCCTTTAAAGCCAGGGTCTTGTTATGCAGTCCAGGCTACCCTCCGCCTAGCTGTGTAGCCCAGGCTCACCTTGAACCTCTGATTCTCTTGCCTTCACCTCTCGAGTGCTAGAATTGCAGGTACCACTACACTTGGCCGTGAGACTTCTTTAGTCAAGATAATGTATTTACAGGGAGGCTGTCTATTGCTCCAAATGCAGGGTGAAGGTGACCTTATATGCACTTCAGTCTTAGCCTGCCTTTGAAATCTGCCTGGAGGCAGGATGCGCACCTTTCTCTAATTTTGAGAAGTTCCAGTAATGAGCACAGAGAACCATAAAAGAGATTTAAATAGTGTCTAGGAGAGAAGTTTAGACAGCAAAACTGACTCTGCTTGGGGAGAAGAGGAGGTGAGCAAATAATGAGAATGGTTTGGTGGCTACAGCAGTCCTCATAAACAGCCAATACTTGATGTATTCATTTACTCGCACAGCTACACTGACGGCAAATATAGGAGGGACAAAGGGAGAGGTAGTCAAAATGAAGTCACCCTGCTCCATGGCTAGAAACCAAGAATTGAATAAAATCCAGTTGGTTAAATATAAGCAGGAAATAAAGCTGCAGGGCAGGGGTCAGGGAAACTGAAATGCTTGCTCGGGCCAAGGCAGCAGTGGAAAGGAGTATCCATCTGCACGCACATTTGTTTATGAGAGCACTGCTGTTTAAAGCTGGGGGGAATCGTCAGGGCAGGCCCAGAGGATTCCCACCAGGAAAAGGACAGATTTAAAGCTGAAGGTTCGAGTTCAGAATATTCTCCCGTAAGCCTGGTATTTTCAGTATAAAGAGAAGAGACTGTTTTGTGGTCTCTTTTCTGTGTCTTTCATCTGTGCTAGACACTGATTCATACTGGGGTCTGTCGCAGCAACACACATGGCAAAAGCAGGAACCAATGATGGCACAGCTCTTTCCTCTACATTGATGAGCAGAAAGACCACTCGGGAGTTTTCTGAGAAAACTGATATGTGCAAATTTATGGCAATCAGCTGTGTTACTAAGTTTTTCAGGCTACAGGCTCTTGCAGGTTTCTCACTGTTGATAAACTGAGATTTTTTTCATCATTTAGAGTAAATAAAGCTGGAATTCTAAACCACAAATTCAGAGGCGACCTTTTACTTACTTTCTTTATAGATAAACATGTTACATAATTCAAGCACCAACATAATGTGTGCTTGAGTGTGGATAGAGAATGTCCTTCAAAGGCCCGTGTGTTCTTCAAAGGCCTGTGTGCTAAAGGCATGGCCCCCTGCTTGGCCTTCTGAGAAGGTGGAACCAGCGTGAAAAAGTTAGGTCATTGGTGTTGTGCCCTTGAAGGGGATATTAAGATGGGACTCAGCCACTTGCTTTCTGGTCAGGAGCCCAACAGCTCTCACTTCTGTGTGTTCCCATCATGATTGGCAATGGGGTAAGGCATCATGGACTAAACCTCTGAAGCCATTGGACAAAATAAACCTTTCCTACTTGCATGCCCATTTAGCTCAGGGATTAATGTTTGTTACACCAATGGAATGCTGGCTGACAAAACAGTTTTTTTAATATATATATTTTTCTATTAATTTTCCAGTTTGTTTAAATACCAAAATGGGAAATTTCGAATCCTTCCAAGTCATAAGAAAGTCTAGTCCTAAAACTTTGTAAGGAGCCAAGGTGGCAGATATGGGCCTTTATTGTGCATAAGAAATGCTTTCTAATCAACGTTTTCAGTATTGAACACTCGATCGCTGTGGGCACTGTGTGTGACATTTATCTTTCAAAGTGCTTCAAATTAAGTTCTCTGGGTCTCATCTACATCCAAAAACAGTGTTTCTATACATATCAGCTTCATGCTTCATACAGACCCAGTTTCCCATCAGCGTCCATGCCTAAATTAATAAGGAGAAAAATCCTTCGTGGCTTGTGCTTTCTTTACTGCATGCATTATAAAATAGAACATCCTAAGGAAATCGTGCCTAGATAAAGTCTCACTATATGGCCCTAACTGACCTGAAACTAACTATGTGAACCAACTGACCTCAAATTCACGAAGATCTTCCTGCCTGTGTGAGCTTTTAATATCCCATGAACAATCTATTAATGCATTTTGAGATGTATACTTTTGTAGAATGTACCTTGTTTTCGCCTAAAGAGGGTGCTGAAATCCTAGTACTTTCATTTAAAAGTGATACTTATTTTTACTCATGTGTATGTGTGTGCACTTGTTTGTATAAGGACCACATGCGTGTGCATGTTCACAAGGCTAGAAGAGGGTGGGACCCCTGGAACTGAAGCTACCGACAGTAGTGAGTTGTCTGGTGTGGGTTCCTGAAATCAACCCAGGTCCTCCACAAGAACAGCGAGCGTTCTTAGCTGCTGAGCCATCCCTCTAGCCCCCTTCATACACATATTTTTTAATGTTCCACATGACACAACAACATGAAAGTTGTTTCTAAACATGGCAATTTCCTATCACAGGCATAAGATTCAAGAGTAACAAGTGTGAAATTTGTTGAAATCTACTTCAGTTCTTCTTCCTGGAACAGTATTTCAGAGGTAAAGTCTACAGTTTATACTATGGCTTGAAGACAATTTATTTCCTTCAAAACTAATGCTAGGTTTAATTTTCATTATATTTAAGCAGGAGGACCAGATCAAACTTTCAGAGGTGATTTGGGCTTAATCCCAACCATGAAATATCAATCTATTATATTGTTAACGGATTAATGAGCTAATGGATTGTACCAAGGATGGGTTTGTTATAGATGCTGACTTGAGCCTGGTGTGGCAGGATGTGTCTACAATTCCAGCACTTGTGAGGCTGAGGCAGAAGGATCAAAAGTTCCAGGCAATCTTGGGCTGTGGTGCGGGCTTGGTCTTTGATGTACATAGCCCCTGCCTCTCACTGTGCAATGTTCTTAGCCCCAGCAGGAGTCACTGGATTCTGAGCAAATTCTCACTCAGAGATATGCACTATAATACCCTTCTTAAGAAATCGCACCTCCCAGGTATTTGTTTAGAGCAACAACAACTGAGCAAAGACGGCTTACCTGTCTCACTTCCGATCAAAGGCTGGTTTGCAAAATGCTTGACAAAATCCTTTAAAGTTGAATATTCATTAAAGCCAAATTTAAATGAGTACCCAGTGTATTCGACATGAAAGTGTTTGACAGAGTCTTTGCCTCTGAAAGAAAACAAAAGTGCTTAATGTTATTTAACAAATAATGAGTCTTTTTGAAGGCAAACAGTGAGCATCACCACCACCAGCCTTTGAGAACACGGAACACAAAGCCATCCGAATCACTAAGAGTTTTAAGGCTGTCCTTCATTTCTTCTGGCAGAGAATACTCTTAGCTTTTCACTCCCCCAGAAGGGAAAAGATGGTCCCCCCATCTCCTCTTGGACTGACCACAAGGGTTCTTGAACATTAATGTCCATAAAACATAAATTCCAGAAGACAGAAGTGACAGAAATGATGTGTTTGTCCTTGGCACGCCCTTCTCTGGGAGTCAGTCAGAAGTCCACTTCTGTCAGTGAGTTATATGTCCCTAGTCTTCTCTTCCCTTGCTTCTGAGACTGTCTACGGAATAAAATGTCACATTTCTAAGGCTGTCATTTTTGATGTCATTTTTGAAATAAAAAAGTATACATAAACTCTCTCCCCCCTCACTTTATTGGTCCCCATTTTATCTTTCTAGCCCCACCCCTCACTGTATCATTCACACCCCAACTTCGGAATGCATCAGAATCTACTATAAGGTTTGTTCAAACCCCCAGACAAAGACTTAACAGATGGAAAGTAGACCCTCCTTCAGAATTTAGGTTCTAAGGGCTTGTCAGTGGATGCTGTCAGGGCAGCCAGCTTCAGGATCTCGGTCCATTTGGACCCGCTGCTCTTTTAGGAGTTATTTCCACCTCTGCTCCTTACATCCAATGTCCCTTTCACTTTCCCCTTGCTCTCTGCTGGTAGAAACCCTCGCTACCCATTGAGTTTTCCAGTAAATTCCACCTTCTCACCGAGAATCACATGATAATTCTGGCTCACACTGAGTGCCGTTTTACTTCTCAATCAGCCAAACACTTAGCCTCCTTCTTTGATGTTATTCCTGCATTCTCTTTTATAACGAAATTTGGGGTTTGTGGGTGCTGTGAGTCTTGCCAACAAGGTATCTGAATTAAGATGGTACAGAATGCATGCTTTCAAAGATCTATCATCAAGGGAATGAACAAACACATGAATAAAAAAATAATCATACCTTTAAACAACTGGCCTATGGATTCTGTCACCTCTGCTGGTAGCTTTCCCCTCTAAGTGTTACCAAGTATTGTAATGAAAACCAATTTTAATTTTTCAGGAAGATGAAATGCATGCAATCTGTTTATAAACAGCTTATGATCAGATGAGCCACACATATAACACATTAATTATATCCGTTATCCAATAATTCTATATGTATTTGGGAGAACCGTGCGATACAGCACCCCAACAAGTGGTCTCCCTGTCGTACGCTCACTTTTGCTGTCAATAAGAGAAAACAAGAAGTTTCCTCCACTAAAACAGGATTCCATCTTGGACTGGTAGTTTTTGCATCCCCATTCTTTATTTTCTCTTTGTGATTATGTACATGTGTTCTCACATGTGCATAAGCACATGTGTGCACATTTGTGGAAGTCAGGGGTTAACCTCAGGGGTCATTTTTCAAGAGTCTTCTATCTGGAATTTTTGAGACAAGGTTTCTCACTGAACCTGGAATTCATGAATTCAGCAAGGCTGGCTATGGCCAGTGAGCCCCAGGGATACTTCTGTGTTTTCCTCCCTAGTTCTGGGATTGTGTATTAACATGCTCCGTTTTTATGTGGGTGCTGGGAGTCAAACTCAAGCTATTCTTATTTTTTTCTTGCATAGGCTTAGCTACTACTGAATGAGCTCTTACTTTAGCCCCTAGTCCTGTTACTTAGAGAATGTATAAATAAAATTTGCCAGAGTAATGTCAAAATATTAGTGGATGTACCTCCCCTCACTCTCTACCTATTTCTCCCTCTCCCCTTCAAAGAGGCATGTAGACTCACTGCTAGGGAATGGAAGGCGTGGCAGGGAGCATTCATAGATGCCCCAAGCCTAATCCCACAGAGTGTGTATCCCTGTTCCAATTATCCAGGTAAAACCTAATCTAGATGGAGTGGTGAAGAGATTTCATGGATCGTTAAATCTTTAAATTGATTCGTCTTAAAATAGGAAGATTCCCTGCGTGGGCCTGACCTCTTCACACGAGCTCCGTGAAAGAGAACCCTCTCTGTCCCCAGAAGTGGACATCAGAGAGATGAGCTCGGGCTGCCAGGAAGGCAGCACACATCCATGCTGAGTACATCACACAGGCCACATAGCATGACCTGAAGTGGCATCTGTCAGTCCACACTGGTCCTTGAAAGGCAGCTAGGAGAACAGGGTCTTTAGCCACACCACAGCAAGGAAATGAAAGCAAAGCATAAAAGGCAAGGAGGAAGTAACGGTGAGATGTTGAGTTCCAGAGAGGAGCCCCAGCTGCAGCTGGCAGCCTTATTTCAGGGTAGTAGAATTTAAATAGAGAACCCACCCATGCTCGGCCTGGACTTGAACACATGCAGAGAGAGTGGTAGGATCAGTTTGTATTGTTGGAAGCTGTTACATTTTCTGGTAATTTGTCATGTTTAGGGAAATAATTTTTGGGTTTGTTTGTGTGTGTGCATGCATGAATGTTCACTTGCATACATGCATACTTGTATGTGCAAGTTCATGTGCATGTCTGTGTACGTGAATGTGGAGGCCAGAGGCCAGCCTTGGTTTTTGTCCCAGACACCAGTCACCTCTGGCCTTGAACTCACGAAGGAGACTAGGCTGGCTATCCAGTAAGCAGTATCTGTTTCCATGGCAACAGGATTGATCATATACACTACCATAGCTGATTTCCTGATTCCCTCCCTCCATTCCTTTCTTTTCGGTTCTGGGACCCACACTCAGTTTCTTGTGCTTTCAAGGGGTGCACTTTACCAACAACGCTGTCTCCCCAACCTGGGAAATACTTTCTTATTTTCTTATCCAGTTTTCAGTTTGCTCCCAGTCAGAGAGAGGGGAGGAAGAGAGGGAGATGGAGAGAGAGAGACGAGGGGATTAAAAACAAAACCTCACACCAAATAAACCCAAATTGCTTCACTACATGGAAAGGAGATACAAACAGCAGCAGGAGTACAGCTACTGCCATCCAGAGAGTTCAAGGAAGCCAGGGTCCCACAGGAAGGGGAGACATGGAGGACCATACTGGCTTGAGGGAATGCACTGAGAAGGGACTGCACGATGTCCTCCAAGTGCTCCTGGATTTGTGGAAGTGCTGCCACAGTCATACAGGGGCCATCATTAGTGGAAAACTTGTAGAGCCTTTGTGTGCATGGCCAGTTGAAATGACAAGAACCCAAGGAAACTCACTGCTTGCCACTAGAAGCCAGAGTGCCAGGGAGGGGCTGAGGGCTACAAGCCAAGTGCAACTCAGAGGAGCTAGATTAACTCACCACATGGGGAAACTTTGAAAAAATGTAAAGTTGCACGTTGTCTACTGGAGTCTGTGACTATGAAAACTCAGGGTTACAAATCATTCTGGCTTTCTCAGGTAAGAAAGGAATAGCAAAAAGGAGCTGAGTCTAGGAACTCAGATGACAATGTTGTTTTCACTGTTGATTGAGTCAAGCCA
>LOJH01011381.1:327-26531 GCA_001685095.1 Ellobius talpinus
GGCTGACTGAGAAGCCATTGATAAAGGCACTGGGACTTGTTTCTACTGCATGTCCTGGCTTTTTGGGACCCTAGCCTATTTGGATGCAAAGCTTTCTAAGCCTGGATGTAGGGAGGGAGGCTTGGACTTCCCACAGGGCAGGATTTCCTGCCCTCTCTTAAGGAGGGAAGGGAAGGGAGGAGGGTGAGTGAGGAAGCAGGAGGGGAATGGGAGGAGGGGAGGAAGTGTAAATTTTTGAATGGAAAAATAAATTTAAAACAATAAAAAAGGAAGATGAAACAAAGAAGTTTAACATATACAAGTCAAAGAGTTCCATAAAATGCCCAGAGAAGATTTAATAAGTTGACATGTGAGAGAGATTGTCTTGGAATTCCCAGATATGGTTTAAGACACAAGTTGTTAGATTGGTAAGTGTAAGATTTTATAGGCATTAAGTAAAAGAGAGTAAAGTAAGTAAAATAATATTTTCTGATAAGATTCTGTGGGAGACATGCACTCCCTCTCTTGCTTCTGGCTCCTGGTTCTGGCTATTAGATTCTATTTCTTTGTACAGAGGACTGTTGTCTAGGACAGTAATCTGTAAGTTTTCCCTTAAATAAACAACCCTTTTATTAATCTTAATTCTGACTGGTGTGGGATTGTTTTGTGATTTACACCATCAATAAGAGAATTAAAAAGTCCCTTTCTGTACCTGTGGTCATATGCTCAGCAGATGACTGAGTCTGTAGATAGTGCCAGCCCTTTAAGTTCTATGTTTTCCTCTGAACAAACATATCTACACAAATCTTTATAACAATACTTAACTATTAAAATAAAACAGTTATAAAACATTATAATAAAACTTATGTAAATGTGTTCTTACTCTCTGAAAATAACTTCTTATATGGAGCTCTAGATTATAACAATACCCAGGTAATGAGAATGAGGTAGTCATAGTGCAGTAGCTTTAGGCTGCTGTCAAATGAATCATATAAACACATGTACAGTGATACCAAAACAGGTTAACTAAAATTCAATAAAGCTTCCAAGTTGTTAATGGGAAGGTAACATATATAACATGGATATGCTGCATGAAGAGATGACTTGCATCTTAGGTAGAACACGATAGCCTCAGATTTCATCATGCTGACTGAACAGTACACGCTTCAAAACTTATGCATTACTCTTAGAATTTTCCATTTAATGTTTCTGGATTGTGTTGATGACACATAACTCAAGCTGCAGATAGTGACAGAAATGTTATGGCTGAGTTTCTGATTTGTCCTCGTGTCCATGCAGAGGAATGTCAGACTAATACACTGTTTTCCCAGGGTAAGGGATTGAACATATTTGAAACAAATTATAGCTTAGATTATTCAGCAGCAGTTAAAGCATTTCTCTTTTAAGTTCTATTGGTTTTTTTCTCATGAAGATTGCCACATCTCTATGTTCCTGAACTGAAATTAAATAAATTAGTTGGAAAATAAAAAAAAAAGCAACCAGAATACTTAGTACTGGCTTCCACACAAGCACACAGAACATAGAATGAAAGTTTGCCACAAATATCAGAAAAGTCTTAGTTTCTCTTGTTTGAAGGACAGAAAACCCAGTGCCTTAAAGGAGTAAGAATGATGTCTGGGAGTAAGTGAATGTGATGGTGACCACACTGGACAGATTTTACCCGGAGCCGGCTGCCCTGCTCAGCCCCAGCCTACAGTGAGTCAATCTGTAGAGGTCACTGTGTTAAAACCAGTGAGTGGGAAATGACGCTGTTTCTTAGCTCACTACTGGGACATTACAGCCTGGTGCTTGGTTCCTCCTGTCTGTCATCCTGGCTGTGAGCTGTGACAACTGAAATGCTGTTTGGCATCCAGTTGGTGAAAGCGGTTTGTTTTTCCATGACATTATGACTTTTTTTGGTCTAATATTCAACATTTTCCTTTGGGATAACTCATGGCTCATGATATAAGACAACAGAAGATTAGTTTTTTTATTAATACATTGATTTAAGTTACTGTTTCTAAGACTTGTTTTATTTGTGACCTTCCAGCATATCACCTGGTCTTAGTCCAGGGGCTTTGGGAGGGAAAGAGTGCACAAACTGAAAATAAAGCATCTGACTAGAGACACAGGTTAAGCACAGAGATGTTTGTAATATACAAGGAACAAAACATAATTAGCCTTTTACTTCTTTGTCTTTTTTTTTTAAACAAACAAGTTATCAATTTGAACACAACCAATCTACATTAGGGTCCTTGTATCATTTACCAAAGGACTTTCTCCCAAGGTCTTTGTTTGACTGAATCTTTTATCTCATCATATTGAAAGGAAGATGCCTTTTCCACTCCCCACTCTGATGTGGGATTCCCTTCTGTATGCTGTGAATATGTTTTATTACCATTGGTAAATAAAGAAGTTGCCTTGGCCCATGGCAGGGCAGAATATAGGTAGGCAGGAAAACTGAAGTGAATGCAGGGAGAAAGAACATGGAATCAGGAGATGCCATGTAAATGCCAAAGGAGAAAGATGCCGGACCTTACTGGTAAGTCACAGCCTTGTGGTGATATGCAGATTAATAGAAATAGGTCAGTTTAAGATGTAAGAGCTAGTTAGGAATATGTCTGAGCCATTGGCCAAACAGTGTTGTAATTAATACAGCTTTTGTGTGATTACTTGGGTCTGGATGGCCAGGAAATGAACAGCATTCTGTTTATACCATCCAGTCAGGTTTTTGCTCCAACCCCCATATTATTTATGAAAAATAAAGCACAATTTTTCTTTTTGGCACCTATTATGTTTTACAGCAGTGAACCTTTTGTCTTATTTTCTTTTCTCTTCTCCCTTTACTGAACACACAAAACTCGTGGGTCAGTTTAGACCAGCTTGCCCTAGTTGAGACACAAATCAGAGCAGGTATATGACTGTCATAGGAAACCCTCAGCTGAGCCTACCCTAGCTCAAGTTACTGACCCACACAATGTGACACAATGAAACTTTTGATTTTCAAGCTTAAAATTTTGTTATTTTTTATTATACAATTGTTAACTATTAGACCCTACAAAACTCATGATACATGGCTCGATGGCACATTCATAGGGCTCAGGATCTTTTACTTTTCCTTGGATAATATTACTCTTTTAGTGAAATACTCCATTCATTCCAGTCTAACTCATGGTGATCCTCATATCTCAGCCTCATGAACAAATATGTTTAGAATATATTAAATGGAAGGAAGGAATATGTATAAAATGTTATAAAGTATTTTATCATATATATATATATATATATATTCCTTCCTATATGTGATGGGGAAGAAACCATAAAATAAGTGTTACTTAAGAGGGGGCTGGAGAGACAACTTGGTGGTTAAGAACAATCTCTGCTCTTTCAGAAGACAGGGGTGCAGTTTCCAGCACCCACATCAGACATTTTACACCCACCTGCAACTCCATGTCTAGAGGATCCAATGCTTTGTTATAGGTAGATAACACCTCTGCAGGTGTCTATGCTCTTGTGACACATACAGGTACATAAAAGATCTTTTAAAGATTTACTTAAAAAGGAGACACTCCATCACTTGATAGTGAAGCCCAACTTCTGAAGACACCAGGTGCTTATGTCATCAAACACAGAGAAACCAAGCCGATGCCCAATTAGAAGCTTCATTCCAACTGAATAGCATCCATGGTGCTGGAAGGCACTTTGCACAGTACTGGAGGAGAAAGATAATCATTAATTTCACCCATCTATAAACCCTGCAACCTACAACAGTGACCCATTGCAAGATATAGTGGCACAATGTTACGGGAATAATCAACTGATTTTGATTGAAGTTAAGGCCCACTCCATGAGATGGAATCTCTGGCCAAGAACCTGAGACTAAATAGGCAAGAGACCCTAGGGGAAAACCCACTACTACTATTCTGTTAAAGAAACATTGAAATCAGATCCGTTCCAATGGTCAATTGGTCAATTGCTGTACCATAGATCAATGAGTGCGTCACTTCAACACTCATTAGAGAAGCTTCCTCTTGCAAATTCATAGTAATTGTGATAATATTCACAAGTCTTACACAAGTTAAAACTGAACAATATCCTAGAATTGAGAGGGGAAGTGGACACAAAACAAGCTAGTTGCAATTGATACTTGCTGGGAAAGGAAAATCAGTTTTTCCTAATCTAGTGTCACTGGTTACATCAACCACACTAAGCATGCCTGGCTGATCACCTATCAGCCACAGTCCCCACACCCAGGAGTAGCTGGCCAATGAGAAAAGGGTTCTTTTGTTTGTTTGTTTGTTATAGGCTTTGTGTTTTACTCTTTGCCTTATTTTTTGTTTGTTTTGATTTTCTTTTGCTCATTGAGAGAGTGAGAGAAAGAGAGAGAGAGAATGCACAAAGGAGTTAGAGAGAGGAAAAACATAAAATATATGGAAAAAATTAAATTAAAAAATAAATTTTAGCTCACTACAACTATACTCAACTAGGTGATAGGTAGATAACACCTATTCAAACTGTGGATTATAGCAAGAAATCCTATGCAAAAATAGTAGAGGAAAAAAATAGGGTAAAGATAGTCAGAACAGGAAAAGTTAGTCTTTTTGAACATAAATTGTAACACGGATTTTGACTTGCATAAATACTTTATGTAATTATCAAAACAAAAAAACAGAGGACGCATTATTACCAACCCTTCTAGAGACATCACTACACAGAGAACTCTTCCAAATGGCCTCAGGGCAAAGTAATTTTACTATCCATTCTTGGCACACAGAAAATAATTTTAAATTATTTTTAGTATTCAGAATCTAAGTTCAGATATGGTCTCTTAGAATACATTTGTTTCACCATTTTTTCTTTAATTTTTAAGGGTTTTGTTCTGGTGCGAACTTGTTATCTGATAGTTTTCCCACAGTCTGGCATTTTCTGTTGTGTTTCATAATATAAAAATAAAAGTGATTTGTGACATTGACAATTGAAAGTGGGAACATAGACTGATTATTTGATGATTTAAGGAATCATTATTTAGTTTTTAGGATGCGGGTGAATAAGAAACACTGAAGTGTTTGTAGACCCAATGCAAGTGACGTGATGTCTGGGGCATGCTGTACAATCATATGGAATGGATTTGTTGTAGGCTGGATTAAGTAGTTAAGTGGTAAATACCATGGACATCCATAATACTAGCCTGGGTAGCTTTAATGTATTCAAAATTTTATAATTAAAGAAATAAGAATGCTATTTTAGAATCTAACCACCTGGATTTGAACTCTGTTCCCACCACTCAGTACACAGGGGACCTGGGAAAATTTTTGTATTCTTAGGCTTCACTGAGGAGTGAGTAGAAGACATGATGGCCCGGTAAGATTCTTACATCAGTTGAGTATGACGAACATAAGTTTAATGCAACAAATTTTTGTGATCCCCATGTCTGTTTCCGTTTTTTTTAATCTTTTATATAAAGATATTTGTTGAGCATTGAAGTTCATGCCTGTAATCCCCTCACTTGGTAGACTGAGACAGAAAAAGGTTCATGCAGCCAGCCTGGGCTACAGTGTAAGACCCTCTCTCAAAAATAAAACCCACTAAACAAACAGGCAAATATCTAATAAAAAAAGGCAGCTTTAAGAACCCTCCTCTATCCCTACCTGAGATTGTGAGCTACATCAAGATGAACCTGGAGCTGTTGGTGCTTTTTCCCACTGGAGGGAAGGAACACTCACAGGACGCTCAGACATTGTGTGGGTGGCTTCAGATCTTGAGCTCCTGTATTTCAGCTCTTCTGATGGTAAATTCTTGCTGAACCACCTTCCCACATACTGTGTCCATAATCTGTAAGTTTTTAGAGCTGGATTTCCAACACTCGTAAATAAGAATGTCGTGATACTATTTGGTTAATTATAAGTATAGCATACTCATTCGGAGCATACTACATAATTTTGAACTCTGGAGGAATTGGAGATTCAGGGTATTGGTACAAACATTGAAGAAGTTATGGCAAGGACCAGTACAGACTTTTTTTTGCTGTGATAAATACCCTAGATAATAACTTAATGAGAGGGTTCACTCCAAAGATGGTTGACTTTGTTTCTGGGTCTTTGGTGATAGGGAAAGTCATGGCAAAAGGACACTGTGAAGACAACTCTCAGGATACAGACAGGAAGGAGCCAGAGACAAATGTATTCTTCCAAAGTCATCTGTTATCTACCTTCTCCAGCCAGGCCTCTCACCAGTTCTCAGCTCCGCTTAATAATGCCATCAAAGTATGAGTCCATCAGTGGCTAATCATTGACCAGGTCAGAGCCCTTGTGCTCAGTCACTTCCCCAAGGCCTGTCAGCTGACAAACAAGCTTTGACACATGAGCTTTTGCTGGTGATTGTCTCAAATTGACAGTGCTCCAAGGCTATTGCCACACGTTGACACCGAGAAGCTGACTTCATGGAAAGAGGACGTCCAGATGCTTCTTTGAACCTCTCAGACTCTTCACAATTCATGTCTTCTTCTTGTTTTGTGACTATAACAATTTTCACTGACTTGTTCTAGCAAAGGATTTAGCTTGAGGATGGTTGTCAACATTCCTCTAGTTTTATTCATTTGGGCTAAAGTGATGTCGGTTCTATGAATGCTTGTAGCTGTTGTGTGAAGTGAGGGCAACCTTATGTTCAGTTTGCTTGGTTCATTTAAATTTAAATTGTTGAGTCAAGAATGAAGGCTGTGTTTATTTTTATTTTTCCCCAGGGAAGGCTACAGTGGCAACCCATTAAGGTCCTGAGACTTTTTTTCTGCTGGTGTTTATATAAATGCTCATTTGAGGAGATTGCTAAACCCCTCTCAGGCAACATACATTCACATTTATGACCAACTATGTGGTGGTTTAAATGAAAATGACCACCTTAGGCTCATGGGGAATGACATTATTTGAAAGGATTAAGACAGGTGGCCTTGTTGAAAGAAATGTGTCACTGGGGATGAGATTTGAGATTTCAAAGCCTCTAACAAGGTCAGCGGCTCACTCTCATCCTGCTGCCTGCAGAACTGGATAGAGAACTTTTGGCTCCTTCCCTAGCACCACGTCTGCCTGCAGGCCACCATGCTTCCTGCCTTGGCACTAGTGGAGTAAACCTCCGAACTTGTGAGCCGGTCTCAAGTGCTTTCCTTTAAAAGAGTTCCCCACGGTCATGGTGTCTCTTCACAGCAATAGAAACTCTAACCAAGACATAATTTGGTACCAGGCTGGGGCATTTGTATGATAGGAATGGTCAAGCTTTTGTTTGGAGAAATGTGGACTTATGGACTCTGGATTGGGAAAGCAGTTGAATGCCTTAAGCCAGGAATAATGGGCAATACTAGGAGGAGCATGGATGCTTCTAGATAGTGGTGTTGAGGATGATTTTAACTATGGGGGCATGGCTCAAGAGGTTTCAGAGGAGAAGAATATTAGCATGTGATCTGGACTTGGGATATTTTTGTGAAAAATGTTGCTGCTTTCTGTCCTTGTCTAAAATCTCTGCCTGAGGCTGAATTGAAGAGTTATGGTTTAACAGTTTGGGCAGAGGAGATTTACAGACAGCCTAGCATTGATTGTGTTGCTTAGTTATTAGTGTTGCTTAGCCCCACTTATGTAGATTGATAATAAAAGGATAAATTGATTAAGGAAAAACATAAAATGTATAGTAAAGGGTCACTAGGGAGTATTAAGAAGCTAAATCCCATGTTCAAAGAGATAAACAGATTAAAAAAAGTCTGAGACTAAATGAAATAGAGTAGTGACCTCAGGGCAAGACCCTACCCAGCTGAGCTTCCAGTGTTTGAAGAGGAATTAAAGAATGATTTCAGGCCAAGAGTGGTGGTGCAGACACTTAATGCCAGCACTTGGGAAGCAGACAGGGGTGGCTCTCTGAGTTTAAGGCCAGCCTGGTGTACACAGAGAGTTCTGGGACAGCCAAGTGTAGGCAGTGAAGAAAACCATCAAACGCAGAAAGCTGGTGAAAATTATTTAATGAAGGGGCCATGTTCCAGTCCCAGAAAGCAGCAGAACTTGGCAGCTTTAGTCATGTGGCTCTGGTTTTAGAGTCAAGAATACAAGAAGGGGTTATAGTATCTCCCTCTATGACTAAGAATAGCGGCTGAGGCCAGGTGTGTGGCAAAGTTGTCCCTTTGTGGAGGTCCAGGGAGGCTACTGTGTGAAAGCGTGAGGGTAAAGCCTGGGTTGCCTTGGATACCCCAAAATGTTGGAGATGCCAGAGCCTTGGGATACTTGCCAAGGAAAGCTGCTAGTAGGCCATGGAATCAGCCCAAGAGAGAGAAGTGTGTTACATACAACAAAGCTGAAAGGGGTTGGAGATCTGAAGACCATTTTAATATCAGACATGGAGATGCAGAGTTTGAAGTTTCCCCACCTAGATTTTGTTTTTTCTGCATTTCCTCACTATGCCCCCACTTCCTCTCTTTTGAGGTGGTAATGTGTATTCTGTGCCATTGTATGTTGGAAAAACGTGATTTGTTTTTTGATTTCATTTTACAGGGGGTTAACTTTAATTGTCATAGTATGAGAAGAAACTTAGCTTTTGAACTTTTAAACAGTGTTGTCACTGTGATAGACTATGGGAATTTTTGAAATTGGACTAAATGCATTTTGCTACAAAGCTTATGGGGACCAGGGAATGGTCTGAATGAAAATGAGCCCCATAGGTTCATAGGGAATGGCCCTATTTGAAAGGATTTTGACTTGAGGCCTTGATGGAGAAAGCATGTCTGTTGTTGGATTTTTTTTTTACTCTTGTTACTCTTTTGGGGGCCCATCACCCACCTCCCAAATAAATACACATATGGAGGTTTATTATTACTTATAAATGCCCAGCCTTAGCTTGGCTTGTTTCTTGACAGCTTTTCTTAAATTATCCCATCTACCTTTTGTTTCTGTGCTTTTTCCTTTTCTTACTTTTATATACCTTACTTTCACTCGTACTCCGTGGCCAGCTGGAGACTGACCTCTGGTGTCCTCCTCCTCTTGTTCTATCTTGCTCCTTCTTCTTCTCCAAGTTTTCTCCTCTTTATACTCTCTGTCTGCCAGTCCTGCCTATCTTTTCTCCTGCCCACCCCCATTGGCTGTTCAGCTCTTTATTGGACTATCAGGTATTTTCGACAGGCAAAGAATTACAGCTTCACAGAATTAGACAAATACAGCATAAACAAAAGCAACACACCTTAAAGTAATATTCTGCAACACGTGTCACTGGGGGTGGGATTTGAGGTTCCAGAAGCTCAAGCCAGGCTAGTGGTTCTCTCTATCTTCCTGCTGCCTTCTGATTCAGATGTAGAACTTTGGTTCTTTCTCCAGCACCATGTCTGCCAACCATGCTTCCTGCCATGATGACAATAAACTGAACTTTTGAACCTGTAAGGACAAATAAATGTTTTCCCTTATAAGAGTTTCCCATGGTCATGGTGTCTCTTCATAGCAATAGAAACCCTAACTATGACAACTACTAAATCAAATGCCACTAAATTATAATATCCACTGCGTAGAATATCTGTATTAGGGTTCATTCTTACAGTATATGACCAATAAAAAGATAGGATCTGGAATGGTTTCAATAAAAAATGTAGCTTGAGTTTTCATTTTATTTGTCTGTAGCAGACATGGCTATAATGCTCTAAACTCTTGAGTAAACCAGTCCTTGGTGAAATCAGATATTATATATGCGTGTGTATGTTATAATATATATTTTACCCACAGGCTCAGCCTTCCATGGCAAGCATAGTTTTACAAACTGCACCTGTGAGTCCAAACCTAAAGAGTCTCCACCATATATCTTCATGTAGTAGCCGAGCCAGCAAGTGACTTCATGTAGAAGTTGAAGAAGATGACTTTACACCAAAGCCATTTCTTTATGTAGAGTTGTAAATAAAGGTGCATCTTACAAATTCTTATCCTTTTACAATGGATCTGAAACTCCACTACATTGTTTTTGTCTAGTTTTATTTACCAATTCATCTGCTTGGCAAGCTCTCCTAAATTTGTTCTTTAAATGTATTAAAGAATGGTTAACTTGTGGCACGATACTGTAAAGAATAGACTTTATCTGTGGGTGGAGACACGCCCTCATCTGCTTCTTTAAGGGTTAATCAAGTGTAGCGGGTTGAGTGCTCTTACGCCTTGGGGGGCAGGTTCACCTTAAGATGATGTGCTTTTCAGAAGTCCAGGCCTCTGCTGCAGTACCATGGACCACCATCAACTGAGTCTGCCCATCTTTCTGAGGCCTGAATTACAAAGGCATTAACTATTTTTTCTTCTCTTCTATCTTTTTTCTTTCAAATTCAGGCCAGAGCCTACGTATGCCCTGAAAGTTCTTAAGTTGGGCTTTCATTACTCTTTTTCTAAAGTTCCTACCATTGGTGGTTGACCTCCACGTTGCTCCAAGCAGCACGATTTTGTTCCTTCCATTCCATATTCTCCTCACTTCCTTCTGGACAGCTTTGAGGTTTATGGCTTGCCTGCCTTGACAGTTTCCATTTTAAACTCTAATAATTCTCCTCAAGCTTCTGCTTTAGTCCATTCTTTGTCCTGGACTTTCTTGTGTGTTCTTGAATTCTTGTATTAATGAGTTTAAGACCCCCAAAGAGGGCACGCTAACTTACAAGGGATCATGTGATGGCTCTGCTGGAAATGCCCAATATTCCTAGTCACATTTTTCTGCCTTTTAATGTTTTAATTGGAAAAGAAAATAAACCTAGTCCTGTAGCACTAGCCAGTACAATATTGTTCTCATTCTACCAAGATAGTAGTAATATACACAAAAAATCCAATGGACAAACTGCTTATTCCAAATGACTTCTTAAGAATTTGTTTTAAGGAATTGTGATATAACAGAGAGCTCAAGGCATTGAGAAAGAAGTAGTAAGAAGTACTCTACAGGGCTGAAGCACTTAGATTGCATGGGAGGTGAGCAATGTATTATAAATATAAGTCCTGGCATAAGAGATGAGCACTCAGGAGCCACGCAGGCTGCTTTCAAGGATTTCTAGAAAACCAGACCATCAGGAAACACACGTGTGTGCATTCAGTGGCAATTCAGAGTTAGTGTGCAGTGAAGAGTCTGTAACTAGCATTACTTGTTACTCCATCCAATTCAAATGAAAATCTCCAATCAGAAAGAGATGCTCTGTTCAGGTATAAAAAGCCCTGGAGCACTTATTTTATTTTTATTTATGTGTGTATGTGTGTATATGTATGGGTGCCCACAGAGCCCAGATGAGGACATCAGATTCCCTGGAGCTGGAGTTATAGGTGTTATCTACCTGATATGGATGCTGGGAACAGAAAAACTTGGTTTCTCTGGACACTTTTAACCACCTCATCTTCCTGAGTTTTAAATCATACAGCTAGAATGGGTTGTACAGACAGAGCCATATGCTCTGTCTTTTTACCTACAAAAGTCAGCAAATTTATTGCCTTTCAAATCTTAAGAATGAGACTCTTCAGTGATATGTAAATGTTGAATTTGGTTGTCAGGGTTGCCATGCTGGGCTTTAAAACCAGGCATTCAGAAATAGTTTTACTTTGTATTTCTCAAATATCATAAGTCAATACTTTGAATTCTCTGCACATTTTCTTCAATTTGTTAGTCTATCACATAAAAAGTTTATTGTAATCTTTAAAAGTAGATTGAAATAAATATTTCTGGATATTGAAGACTGCCAGTGGGTTATGAGACCAATGGGAGAAAATAGTCCAATTTGTGGCTCGACATTAGCACATAAATATTAATGAGTTCAAACCATCTCCAGGATGTTAAGAATAAGAAATATTTGGGACTGTTTTAAAAATACATCCTATTGTGAAGATTCCAGAACAAAACTCTCTGAACTGCTAATGAAAAGCAGACAGTCTCCTCATGTGACCTATGTCACAGCATGGATTGCCTAGAGAAGACAGTGCCATTTTGGTCCTAATGATTGCTTTCTGGAAATCAGACTTAAAGCTAGAGGTAGATCCCCAGTGATTTGGTTTTTATATACACGGACAAATGGACTAAAACTAGATATTGAATACAATAGATGGCCCAAAGCTGTCCTAGTCCTTACAAGATCAGTAAGTAGTGACCAGAACACTGAGGGTATTTGGAACTGAGTTTTGCAATTAGCAGTGCTCTTGGAAGAAGGACAAGAAGATATTAATGCTGAAACCCTGAAATATTGCCTTCTTCATCTCTCTATCCACTTCCAAATGATACAAGAATCCTTCCAGCAATTGCCTTTCTACCAGCATGTACCCATCATAACAGAGAAAAAACGGCATTTGATTTCTTATACTGACGGAACATGAGTTAAACGACAACTAAATTAAGACTCACTATAAAGTTTTATGAAAAGTAAGAGATTTTCTAAGTATCCCTTACAAAGCTGCAGGAGGTGGAGCTGCCTGGGTCAGGAAGAGTTGTTGCTGCAGATGGAGAGGTGACTTTCTGTTATCAGTTGGGGAAGGATGCAAGGTGGATTTGCCTGGAAAGAGAGAAAAATGGGGCATGACATAGTAATGGCTGCATAGAGGTGAACTAAATGTGTGAGAAGGTATGGGATAGCATCTGTCCTGGGTAGTTTTTTCTCAACTTGACACAAACTGGAGTCCTTTGGAAGGAGGGAACCTCAACTGAGAAAATGCCCCTACCGTTTTGGCCTATGGGGAAGTCTGTGGGGCATTTTCTTGATAGTTGATATAGGAGGGCCCATTGCAACATGGACAGGGCCACCCCTGGGTTGGTGGTCCTGAGTTATATAGGAAAAGAGTCTGAGAAAGTCATAAGGAGCAAGCCAGTAAACAGCACTTCTCTATGGCCTTTGTTTTAGTTCCTACCTCCAAGTTCTTGCCTTGAGCTCTTGCTCTGACCTTTGTTCATGAGAGACTGTAATTGGAACATGTACCTGAAATGAGCCTTTTCCTCAACCTTTTGATGAGCTTTTGATCATGTTGTTTTATTGCAGCAGTGGAAACTGAAACCAATATGGAAATTAGTATCGGGAATTGGGTATTGTTGCGGCAGGCCTGATCACGTTTTTGGTAGGATTGTGGAAGGACTTCGAGATATTGGGTTAGAAAAGCCATTGTATGTTCATAGCTTAATGAGCATTTTTGGGGACTTAGAAAATATCTTGCAGATGATGGTAGCATGGCTTTTGAAATTTCAGAGGGAAGTTTTAAGACTCCTTTAAAAACTTAATTGGGTTCATTCTATATTTTTAATTAAGAATCTGTGGTTCTGGTCAACTAGAGGTGAAGAATCAGCTGTTATAAACAAATGCCCAGAGACATGAGAAATGAAACTTCTGCTTTGCTGGGGTAATCAATAATGGTAAGTTGGGGTTTAAGAGCCAACTGTGATTAGGAAGAGACCAGCATTATGGAATCAAAATATTCTAGGAAATGTTTCCACAGAAGCTATGGTGCAGAGGTGGTCAACGCTGTACCTTGTTCTGGCAGCTGAATTTGGCAATGTTTAAGAGTCATCCAGGTGGTACTGGTTTTGAAGTATGAAATGGTCATGGAGAACAGTGGAATCTTGGAACAAGGCAAGGCCATGAAATGTTATTGGTGAAGGTGCAGCTTCAGCTGCAGTAAACCCCTCAGGATTGAAGTCATGGAGAAAAGTTGGGGCTTAGAATGATATGACATGTCAGAGTCCCTGAAGAGAGCCTAGGAGAGGCTACTGGTGCAGCTGTGTAGTGGAGCTGGTCTGAGCCTATGTGTCCTGTGGGTGGCAGGGTTGGAGAAGTGGAGTTGTCTATGCCTTTTGAAGCTCAGAGGATGAGGAGTGGACCCCAAGTGTCAAATACTGAACTTTTTACACTGTTGAATTTGGGTTTTACTTTGATTTGAATGTACTTGTGCCTTGGTTCTCCATTAGTGGAATGAGATAGTATTTAGTTTTCTCATTTATTTTATTTTATAGGAGCTTGGAGGTGAGAGATTTTGGATACTTGCAGTGGTTTTTAACCTGGGGGTCATGATCGCTTTGAGGGTTAAATGATTCTTATACCATCAGAAAATACATATATTTATAGTCCAAGTCATAACAGCAGTGAAACTACAGTTATGAAATAGCAATGAAAATAATTTAATGGTTGGGGGTCACCACAACATGAGGAACTGTATTAAAGAATTGCAGCATTAAGAAGGTTGAGACCACTGTTTTAGGAGACTGAGCATTTTTGTTTTTGGTTTTTAGAGACAGGGTTTATTCTGTGTTGCTTTGGAGCCTGTCCTGGAACTAGCTTTTGTAGACCAGGCTGGCCTTGAACTCACAGAGATACTCCTGCCTCTGCCTCCGGAGTGCTGGGATTAAAGGTGTGTGCCACCACCGCCTGGTGAGACTTTGAACTTTTAAGGAGACTGAACTTTTAGAGTGTTAAAAAATTTAAAACTGTTTTTTTTTGCTGAAATTGAGCATTCATTTATTTTGCCTCTGGTGGACAATCTGGACACAGTATGACCATTATCTTTTCCCCTTAAAATTAGGTGTAAATGGGTTTCCATTAGTAAGCTTCTAGCATCATACAGTCAGAGTTGGTTTTAGTATTTTCATTTGGAAAATTTACAGAGGAATTAATTCTCTAAATTATACATCCCAGACCAAGAGGAAAGCATGATTGTCAATAATAAAAATGACAAGTTTGGTTTATTCAAATTTGAGTGCTCAGGGTGATTTGTTTTCCACAAATACAAATCCTCTAAATATTTGCATTACTACTGCATATCTCTTTGTAATAGTAGAATGATCATCTTATTACCAGTTATTCTCATTAGATATGAGTTCAATATAAAATGAAATTGCTAAGAATTAAAAAAAAATTAGAACTGTAAGACTTTCAAAAGTTGCCTTGTTTTGTATTATGGTATTGATATTCACATTAATATGGGGCCTTGGGATAAACAAGAGAGGACAGCTTGTCATTTAATAGTAATGATTAGTGTGTCAAGTTGGTAAAGGTAATTTTATGTTTTAAAATCAACTTGACACAAGTCAGCCTCATTTGGAAAGAGGGAACGACAACTGAGAAAATGTCCCTACCATATTGGCCTATGGGCAAGCCTTTGGAGCATTTTTGGGATTAATGGCTGATATGGGAGATCCTAGCCCACTGTGGGCAGGGACTGAAGCAGAAGACATGGAGAAATGCTGCTCACTGCTGTGCTCCTCATGGCTTGCTCAGCCTGCTTTCTTATTACAATTCAGGATCATCTGCTCAAGAGTGGCAGTGCCCACAATGAACGGGGCCCTCCCACATCAATCGCTAATTAAATAAATGCCCCACAGGCTTGCCTGCAGGCTAATCAGTTGTGACCCTCACTTCTTAGATACCTATAACCTGCATCAATTTGACCAAAATGCCCAACTGGGACAGCACTCCTTCGCGGGGAGCAAGTCAGCAAGCATCACCCCGCCATGGTCTCTGCTTCAGATCCTGTTTGAGCCTGCCCTGACTTCCCTCACTGATGGACCACTGTGGAACATAGAAGCTGAAATCAACCCTCTCTTTGCCAAGTTTCTTTGGGTCAGGGTGTTTTATCACAGCAGTAGGGGAAACCTAAACTATGACAGCATCTAAGTAAAAGTTTGTATAGAGCCTCAAATGGAATTTAAATTATTATTCGTGCTTTAGTTGATGAAAGTCTTGTAACATCCTTTGAGGTGAACTTTAGAGTGACAAAGGATCCTGGTGATGACCTGGTTCAACCCTTTCATTATATAGATGAAGCAAGTAAGAGCCAAAGAATTTAAATGGCTTGTTTTAAAAAACCTTCACTGAGTGATTGTAGCAAAGATAACTGTGAATACATGTGCTTCATCTTATATAGTTTGATTAGTGTTCAAATTGTGACTTGCTTTAGCTAATTTTAAATTCATTTTGATACTTGAAAATGAAAAGAGAACTCAATCATAACAGATATATTTGACCCTTACATGCTTTTTCTTAGCTTATTTGTGTTCATTCTATGCTGAATTTTCTGGCTTATAAATCATTTCTGGTATTATAATTTTAACACATACATACATATGCTGACAAAATGAACAACATTATTTTAGTATATCTAAAAATGTAAGTAAATCATACCATAATACAACATTACACTAGCAATTTAGCCACATAAGACATGCAAGTTATTAACCCATTTTTATTATATTAATGTGCTATAATGTATCTATCCCTTTATTAATGGATGTTTATGTCATGTCCATGTTTTTACTGTTAAGAAGTAAAATAATAATTTTTACACCTGCTCAACTTTCCAAACAACTATGGGGTTGTATAATTGCTAGTGTAATGTTGTATTATGGTATGATTTACTTACATTTTTAGAGCTACTAAAATGATGTTGTTCATTTTGTTGGCATATGTATGTATGTGTTAAAATTATAATACCAGAAGTGATTTATAATCCAGAAAATTCAGCATAGAATGAAGAAACAGAAATAAGAGTTTGACTCAACTAGATTTTGTCAAAGTGGTTTTATCCATATTTGCTTCAACCAGTTATAGGAGAATTTACTTTGTATAATATAGACCTGTGATAGTTTGAGAAATTTGCCATCCTAATATGTGCGAAGGGATATTTTATTGTGGTTCTATTTAGGGATGAGCTTATATGTATACTATGCATGGCTTTTCTGATAATAAGTAAATTGTCCCCTTAAATCTATAAACCAGTTATTTACCTATTGAATATTGTTTTAATTATTATTGGCTTATAGGTATTATTTATATATTATCTAGATATTACATTAATTCTTCAAACATGTGGTTTCTTTCTTGTTCTTAATTATAACCTGTATGTTTATATATACATATTATATATATTATATAACATATATATATATTTTATATATTATATTATATAACTCATATATAATATGTGTTATGTGTATATAATAATGACATTAATTTCATGTCATTTTTAGAAGATTATAGTTTAATGTATTCAATATTAGTGGTTTTTATTTTGGGTTCTTGCTTTTTTGTGATATGAGACATATTTCATACAAAAATATCATAAAATATTTTCATCCAAAATGTATGATCTGCTTTCTTTTCTTCACAAATAGGCCTGAAATCTACCTGATTTTGTCATCATTGATTGTTTTATTTGTACATGTAATCAAAATGTCCGTTGATTTATTTTTCCTGTGGAAGATCAATTATTTTAGTGCCATTAAATTAGTCTTTTTCACTTCTGGCTTTGAGAGGCCTCTGTTACTTGTCAAGTGTTCTTGTCTGTGTTAACATGTAGGCTCTCTGGTCTGCTCCACTGGTTCATTTTCTATCTTTGGGTCAGCAGTAAAATAACTTTATTACTGTTGTTGTCTTATTTGTTTTATTTACTTATATTTTGTAAAGAAGATTTTGAGATTTTTAAAAATTTTTATATGTACAGGTTTCTTGCCTGCATGTTTATCTGTGTGCCGTGTGTGTGTGTGTGTGTGTGTGTGTGTGTGTGTGTGTAATACCCACAAGAGATTCCCTGAAACTAGAGTTACAGTTGGTTGTTAGCTGTCATGTGGATACTGGGAATTGAACCTAGGTCCCTAGAAAGAGGAGTCCGTGCTCCTACATGCTGAGCTAGCTCTCCAGCTCTATGATTTTATTTATTTTTATTTACTGTCTGAGAGTTTGCTTACATGTATGTCTGTGTACTGTGTGCATGCAGTGCCTGTGAAGGCTGGAAGAGGGCATCGGATCACCTGGATCTGGGGTTACAGAAGGTTGTGAGCACCATGTGGGTTCTGGGAAATGAATCCAGGTCCTCTGCAAGAACAGCCATCCCTCCAGTACTAACTGTTGCTCTCTAGTAGATCTGTATATTGTATTGGGGAAATCTTTTTAATATTTTTGTAATTATTGCATCCTAGGTAACATTTTCTTTTAAATGTAATTTTAATTAATGCTATCTAAATTTTTTGCTACCTCAACTTTTCTTTTAAGGTTTTATCTTTCATTAATTGTGAAAAATTATCCATTATATTTTCAAAGTGTGCTTTCCCAGCTTTATTTATATGCTTGCTCTCATTAAACAATAATTGAAATATGTATTATACAAATTATATTTTTAAAATTTAGAAGTCATATTTAGGTATCTTCAATGAAGTGTTTCCTAACATCAATGGAGGATATTTTAAAAGTTTTCTAATGTTGATGAACCTTTTTCAATTCATTTTTATTACTACATTTAATTTTGAGCATTTAATGAGCATAGCATTTGGTCTTACTGGGGAATTACTTTTTTCTTTTGAAACAGGATCCAAATATGTACTCCTAACTATTCTGGAATTCTTTGTGTCACCTATGTTTGTCTCCTGAATGCTAGGATGGAAGGCATGTGCCATCCTGTCTAGACTATAATAAGAATAGTTTTTATAACTGGTGACATTTTCCTTGGGAAGTATCTGCTCCCTTATAGATTTGAATGCTGATTGTGACCCTTTTAGTGATTCGTTTTTGTGGGAATTATTTATGGTGTAGACTGCGAATATATTCTGCTGGAGATATTTTGCTTTTTCAAGGGTTAGTTTGAGTTTCAAGACATTTTTAAACTAGTGAGTAAGGTTGTAGGGTTCCTTGGTCACACATGAATGGTGTAAATTTAACCCCCAGTCCACACTGGAATAGTCCTGTCATTATATATTTGAATAGAAGCCTCTTTCACTCCGGTCCAGACCTTCACAAAGACAGACAAGCCATCTTGTATCTCTCTGTGTCTTTTTCTTCTGGTAGCCTTTTCTATTTTCCACTTTGTCTCACACACATTGAGAAGAGCAGGCCTACTCATTGTTTTCCAAAGCTTTGTTTCTTGTTCTTTTATAAAATTGTGGTGCTCAAGTCGGCATTCATGCAGAGCTAACTGAGGAGGCTGCTTTGGGCCTTGTCTGCTGCACTGTTAGCATGTAGGCTTTCTGCCCTGCTTTGGTCAATGGTTTTCTTGTGCCATCACTGAGTATTTTAAAGTGGGAACTAATTATGTCTGCCACTTTGCTGGCAAAAATGTCAATATTAAACTTTTGCTCATGAATTGAACTTTTGGCGCAATTAGAGCTCCAGACATCTTACTTGCCTGTAGGAAGTTATTGCCTGGCTCCTTTTAATGTCAACTGAGTATAACTTCTGCCATTAAGCGAAAGAAAAGCAGCCCTCTTTATTTCTTTACAAATACACATTATAATGATGTCAGTAATTGTTGCCAGGCTAAAACATTCTGAGGTTTAAATATTTCCTTCTGAATAAATGAAACATTACTTACTCCCCCATGTGTGTGCATGCAGGTACACACATCACAGTGCGTGTAGAGGTTAGAGAACAACCCCAAGTGTCATTTGGTCTACCGTTCTGCTTTGTATAAGAGAGAATCTTTCATTTGACCCTGATCCAGGCTAACTGTTCCATGAGCTACAGATCAGAGGTTTCTATTTCTCCCTCTTATCTTGCTATAGGAGCATTGGGGTTATAGACATGCATGTTACCATGTTGAACTTTTTAATGTAGGTCCTGGGGAATCTGAACTCAGGTCCTCATGAAGAACATATTGGTGCTTTGCTCATTAACAAGCTGACTGAACTTTCGTATCTTTTTAGTTTTTGAAGCTCTAGAACTAAAAGAAAAAGATTGAGGGAAAGGAGCTGTTTGAGATTTTTCTGGACATGTATTCATGTATTGGAGTGATTTGTGAGGCTGAATGAGCTGGGAATATTCTTTTCAAGGGTTCCACCCTGAGTGTCCCACATTGAATGAGAGTGTTCACAGACTCTGCACTCTCTTATTGTAACTCCAAGTTGACCAAATCCTTAACATAATAGTTTTTAGGTATTCATAATTAAAATTTAACATTTGAATTGAGTTTATAGCCTAAAATAATGTATCGTGCCTCTCATAACTAAAGTGGCAGTATCAAAGGAAGGCTTTTACACAGACACCCAGAACCTAAGATCCAAAATGAATGATTTGATTTTTGAAAGTGTTTAAAATTGGACATGATGATTTAACCTTTATCACAGCCAAGCTCCTTCTAGCAATTCTTTATTTGTATTATTTCTCTTGTGCTATGCATTCACAACCTAAACTCTTATTTACTCTCTTTTTCTTTTTCTTATACACATGTGCACGTGTGTGTGTGTGTGCGCGTGTGCACACACACTCTCACACACACAATCTTAATTTAGCAGACCAAAATAAGAATTGGTCAAATTATGATGATATTTTGCAATTCAGATTTTCTTAGTCCTATTATCTCTATTTGTTTTTCTCTATGCCCATGGCTTTTCTGCTTTCACTGACAGATTTTTTTTTATCACAGATATGTATTTTTCAAAGAACTGAGTAAGCTAAGCTAAATAAGTGTTTTTATAATCATGTCTTAAATTCCTAAAATATTCATACTGTTAAAGAGTACATGATAATGACCACACTACTGTAGGAGGATTGAATCTGTGAATAGGGGTTGAAAGCCACAGGTGGGAACATATGTTGGTATTTCAGGTCCTTAGATGCTTCTTGTAGCATCCTATCAATACAGTTAGGTTTTCCAAAGAGACTTGGAGACTGAGAAAAGTCTTTATCCAAGGTTTGAAGACTAAACATATGAAGACAGGGTTCAGAACTACTTAAAAGGCATAGCAAAAAGAGTGGATCTTGTAGCCGTCCACTACTCCTGGATGTTAAATTCTTTCTGCTCTGTCTTCTGTGATGATCCCTGAGCCTTGGGAGTTATGGCTCCAGTTTAGGGTTGAGCATTCCATAAATTCTTAGAGCCATTGGCATTTGTTAGGTGCCAGGAGAGCAGGAATAGATTTTATCTAAGATGCTATTCCCTGGTAATTCAACCACTCTCCAGTGGAAGACTATACATACAATAATATTTGGGTAGCCACAGTTGATCTTTGTGTGTTTAAAAAAAGACATAAAGTTGGGTGGGAATAGGAGGGGAAGAGTTGGGAGGAAGAGAAGTAAATAGGGTCAAAACACATACAAATCTTTCAAAATATATATAATTATGCAAACATGTAGAGTTCAAGCTTGAAAATGAGTTATTTTTCCCATCGTCCAAGAAAAACTGAATGAAGTATGGAGGCCATGAGGCAATCATCATAAAACAGTGTCAAATGGGAGGAGCTGTTGTTTCTTGAGGTCAGGTATTTTCCATCTTCTTTAATGGTTGATGGTGACAGGCAGTTAAAAATGTTTGTCAAGTGAAAAAAGGTGGATACATTCTTTGGATCACCTAATATTCTCTGATTTATGGTGGTCACCATCTAAGACCTGCTATATCAGCAGACCAGAAATAGGATTGTCAAAAGCAGACTGGCCTGCAGTTGTGGATGCATCCTCAGGCATTATTAGCGTGTCTCTTCACATATAATGAATACCTTCAAATTTTTCTCCTTTTCTGTTTCTGTTTAGCTGTCTGTCTTCCTTAACTTCCTATCCAGAACTTGCTCTTCCCATCTCTGGTTACAAGTTTTTATTTCCCATTCCAACTTTGCCTTTGTCACCACCATTATAGTCCCATTCACTCGAGTTGCTATATATATTTTTCTATTCTTATATTGTCTTTAGGGATCATTTACAATAGCTAACTATTTTTCTCCTCTTTGGATTGCTTCCCCTCCTTGATTTGCACAATTCTGCACTTTATTTGAGGGGGAGATGTTTCTGTTGACTTTCTGTCCCTTCCTTATTGATTTTGGAATGCATGTGGAATAGTCAGACTTACTGCTGTGCGTGTCTTTACGCTTTAATGGAATAATTTAAAACTGTAGTTCAAGATGGAGCTACAGGTCACACAGAAAGAGAAAAATGAGACACTCTCACTCATTTGTGAAATGTAAAGAAGGTGACCTCATAGAAACCAAAAGTAGAAGAGTAATTATCAGGAACTGGGGAAGTAAGGAAGTGTTGATCAAAGGATACAAGCTTCCAGGTTAATAACTTCTGAACCCATTGTAAAATATGTTAGCTGTGCTTCATGATGTATTATATACTTGAAATTTGCTAAGACAGTAGATCTTATGTGTTATCACACATAAGAAAACTAGCCTAGTAATGGGAAATGATTGATATGCTAATTATCACAAGTACAGAAGATTGGTCTAGAAGGCCCTTATTCTAGTGAGTTGACACTCTTAATTATCAAATGAAGAGATAAAAGTCCAAATTACTTAGTGGTTTTTGAAGAGTCGGACTTTGAGTTGAGCAAGATTAAAAGTTCCTTTATCTGATGAAAGGAACCTTCCCATAGAAATAAAGTTAATTACAGATAAATAAGGAACAATTTGTACTTCTTGCATTTAGGGGGTTTATTTCTCCTGATGATACATGGGTATTATTGCCCATGTGTAGGTAGCTTTAGCATGGAGAAACCATAGGGGGATTTTATCACAGTGTGTTTTTCCTATAAATGTCCAGAAAGCTTGACAAGGTTAGGAATGACAGGTTCCTGGGAACTCAGTGTCATGTTGTTCATAGAGTTTCTACTTGTATTTCTGTGGTTGTCCAGATTCAGAAGGTGTTAGTGAGCCAATAGTAACTGCTGTGGCCAACTAATGGGATACAAATTAAACAGAAGGATTTAGACCATGATAATTTTACAACTAAATAGCTTCAGAATTGCATTTTGGTCACATTTATTGGAATTAAACATCTACAAAATTTTCACTTCTATACAGCATGAAAAGCGTTAGCTAAAATTGGTGATCGTGAAACAAGACTTATGGCTTATGATTCTGCACCAAATATTTTGAAAGTAAAAGTGTCAAGCAGTTAAACAAATTGTGTTTCTTCTTTAAAAGGTCAAGTAAGAGAACACCTACATGAGACTGCAAATTGGATTAACACATGACTTTGAGAACATCCTCAAATGATAAGTATATATTGTGTTCTACAGGCTTGTTTTTCACTTATAAGAAAGCAAAAATTCAATTTCTAGCCAAAGAAAATTAAGCGTATTAATTTGATTCAGGCTTCCACGATTTTATGGAGAAGTGAGAGGCTTTGGAAAATTTCTCCTTGCTGTCATAACAAATTTGCTTTGTTTTCCTTTGTGTATTTTGGGGGTGTCGAGTTTAATATCATAGTCAACAAGGAAGTCCTCTGGGGATCTCTGCTAAGCTGCAGTGAGTCATAGGAACACAGACTGCAGGAGCATCCAAAGGTGATCGCTTCTAGCTCTTGCTCCAACAGGACATCAGAACCATGGTTCATTTGGTTGCTAAAATTTGAACGAAAGAAGAAATAAAGCACTCTAGAGTGTTCTACTGCACACGTAGAAGGTTATGTGTTGAAACTAGCATATTTATGTTAAGACTCTTCACTAGACTGAGATGTATAGGTAAATTAGGTAAGATTGTTTTACCTCAATTTACACAATTAGTACAAGTTATGTAGCTCTGTTTGAAAATAATACATTTAGTCCAAGTAATCGTTTCGAGAACTTCTTTCTACAATGTCTTAGTTTTTTGACACCCAATGACAGTACTAACAACCTAAGGAAACAGAACATCATTGCTCCTGTTGAATAACAGGTGATAGTCTTAGCAGTAGAATGCTTTCATTTGTTTCAGGGTCTGAGGCAGCACATACACACTGAGGAGTCTACCACTTAAAAACAGACTAACCAAAGGCTCTTGATTATTATTGTGGATGGAGAACTCGAAATTACTTTTGCTTTTTAAGTAGTTCATAAAATAACCCAGGTGAAATTCCAACAAATAAAATGTTTGGAACCTGATTCTACAAATAGATTATGACACTTTGTAGTTATTTCAGAATATGGATTAAGAAGACATCGGATAAGACATGATTGTGAATCAAAAAGACTGTCCTGCATTACAAGGTAGTTCCCCACATGGCCCACCAGCATTTGGTATGGAATGGGGACCTGTGCACTGGTGCTGGGGATTTTTAAAAAAAGATGTCCTTTGAAGGAAAGATATTCATCTTTAGGTTCTAGAAAACACCATATTTTGTTTAAATCTGCCTAACTAAATGGCAAACACTCCATGAGTCAGCAGATTGGAAGAAAAGCCTCTTGTGTTTCCTACCCTGCATGACTTGGTTACTATTGTAAGACTGCGATCCAATTTGTGGATTAAGTGAGATGATTGCAACATTGACATCCTGGAGTCTTTCAAGAGACTCATTTCTTTTTCCTTTGTACTCTAGCTTGCACACAGCACAGAAAAGAGCACTCATCAGCATTCCCTAAAGTAATCTGATCAGCAGGGAATAGAAAAGTAATGGAAAGTTAAGTCTTTTCTATTTTAAATTGTGATGCTCATATTTGTTGCTCAGAAAGTCCAGAGATCTGGAGTTTGTAATGTAGACATACTGAACTATCTATGACAGGTTCTAGGCATATTGAACTATTTTTGATAGATTCTAGACATATTGAAGTATCTGTGCTAGCTTCTGGAGACCATGACAAAGAATTAAGATCTACACAGACCACAGAGATTCATGAGAGAAAGTAGCAAGAGAAATCTTCTTTTAGAACAATTCATTGTATAACAAAAAATCTCCTGAACATGCCATCACAGTACTTGATTTACAGATCAAAGTCAAATTTGGCATGTTTTAAGGTATGGTTTTAGAAAAGCTTCAAAAATCACGTTCAGTTCCCAAACAAGGAGAAAAGTAATTGTTCATTTGGTTAATATTATATACCAGGCCAGTATATTATGTATTATATAATTATATGTAATTATATATACTAGATGAAGTATGACATAAAAATAGTAGAGTCCTGATACATGCATTGGTACAAATGAACGTTGATGATTTCACCATGCTAAGAAGCCAGGCACAAAAGGCCACAGTGTTACATGATCTAATTTATATGAAATGTCCAGAACAGATAAAGCCATGGGAGAACATAGACTAGTGATTGAAAGGGACTATGCAGGGGAGGAAGGGGTGAGAGGTGAGTACTATTAGATACTCATTATTTTGAAAGTAAAAATGTTTTGGAATTAGTAGTAATGGTAGCACATCCTTATGACATGATAAAAGCCCACTGATTCACACAGACAAAAGATTCAATCAGCTTCAGAGATGACTCAGAGGGAGAGTAGTGTGGGAAGTCCTTCTGTACATGTGTTGCTTTTATTGGTTAATGAATAAAGCTGTTTTTGGCCGATGGCTTAACAGAATAAAGCCAGGCAGGAAATCTGAACAAAGATGTAGAGAGAGTAGGCAGAGTCAGTGAGATGCCATGTAGCTGCTGTAGGAGACAGATACGCCGGAGCCGTGCCAGAGCTTTACCGTTAAACCACAAGATGCACGGTAAAATGTAAAATAATGGAAATGGGTTAATTTAAGATATAAGAGGTAGCTAGCAATATGCTTAAACTATTGGCCAAGCAGTGATTTAAATAATATAGTTTCTGTGTAAATATTTCGAATCTGGGCAGCTGGGAATGAAAAAGCAGCCTTTGACTACGGGAGAGTATATGCCTAGCATGTGTAAGGCCATTGCTTCAATCCCTGTCATTGGAAATTAATCCAGGACAACAAAAATACTACCTTTTTACATTATAAACCAACATTTTTACAGGGTCTAATTTTATCTTCTTAAAAGATGTGCTGGAATTATTTCTTAGAGGTGGACTGGGGTAAACAGCTGAAATACAAGATAGAAAGAAATACTGTCATGAGGATGAAACACTGAGAGTCTGAAAAAGCTCTTTTAATGTAAAAAAATTGTTTGTATGTGTGCACTTATGAACACAAACAAACAAACAAAACCCAGACCCAGCAGGTTGCATCTCTATATTTGCACATCTGCATACACACATACATGTATGTAACAATAATAATCCAATAAGCAAAAATGAAGGCACTGCAGGATGATAAAAAGGGGAAAAGTGATGCAATTGTATTTCAATTAAAAACATATTAAAGAAAACTATTTGGAATAAAAAACTATAAATATGTATTAAATGCTTTTCTCTTAATTTTATCAAGAAGTTATATGGTTTTCCTGTTCTCTCAATGCTATCAAAATAAAATAATATTATAACTTAAAAATTTTCAAATATAGGCATAAAATACATTTCCTTTTAAATATTACTTTGGCTCTACCCAGGTGAGTAAGGTATTTTCTTTTATTTTTTTTAAATCATTATTTAGTTTGAAATAGTTTCAAACTAAACTATTTGAGAAAAAAAATATTCCAGGATAAAAA
>LOJH01011382.1:6062-28451 GCA_001685095.1 Ellobius talpinus
CTTCTGGCCTTCAGGCATACATGCAGATATGTATACATAATAAATAAATAAATACTTTTTAAAAAAAGAATAGATATAGTTTTCCTCAGTCATGATAAAAGATAAAATAGATACAAATATTGTAACTATAATTCTTGCTTGATAATTGTTTTGATATATGTAATTTTACTATGTTAAAGAAAAAGCCTTCCTTTTTATTTAAACAGAAATGGAGAGGTGACGTGGGACTCCCCTCTGTAGGCTGTAAATATAATTGGTAATTAACAAGGAAAACTGCATTGGCCTGTTGATAGGGCAGAACTTAGGTAGGTGGGGAAAACTAAACTGAGCAGGGAGGAAGAAGGCAGAGTCAGAGAGAAGCCATGTAGCCCCACCAGACACAGATGCCAGAATTTTACCTGGTAAGCCATAGCCATGTGGCGGCACACAGATTAATGGAGATGGGCTAAATTAAGATGTAAGAGCTAGCCAATAAGAAGCTAGGGCCAAGCAGCGTTTTAAATAATAAGTTTGTGTGTGATTATTTTGGGTCTGAACTGCTGGGCGGCAGGGAAACAAACAAGCGGCATCCTTACAATATTGGACTTTGTGTATATTTAAAGTTAATTTTCTCTATGGTATCAGATATTTCTTAATTTTTGGCATCTAAATATCCAGTTATTACAGCATTGTTGGTTGAAGAGACTGCCTTTACCACAGAATAGAACTGAGAAGCTCATCAAGAATGACTGAGCATATATGGGAGGATTTATTTCTCGGGTATTAATTCTATTCCATCAGTTATATGACTGTCTTATTTTAGGACCAAAGTTTTGATTATTGTAGCTTTGTAGTAAGCTTGGAAATTAAAATATGTAAGTTTTCTATTTGTCCTTTTGAAGAGCAGGCACACAATTGACTTTTATGTTGTATTTCATGCTGCTTTGTTGCATTTGTTTGGTCTGTTTCTTGTTTTTTTGTTGTTGTTTGTTTTGATGGAACCTTCAGGGTTTTCTGTGTGTGAGATACATCATCTTAACAGATGTTTGTCTATTGAAGGTATCTCCTGCTTAATTGCTCCAACTACAAAACTCAGTATTGAGTTGAATGTGGTGTTTTTGTCCTTTTTCTGATCTTTACATTTTATTTTTCACATTACGTGTGTGTGAGATGTATGGCATTTTCTCCTTCCCTCCCTTCCTCCCTCGCTCCCTCGCTCCCTCCCTCCCTCCCTCCCATTCTCTCTCTCTTTCTTATTTCCTTCCTCCCTTTTCCCTCCCTCTCTCCTTTCCTTCCCCCTTCCTCCCTCCCTCCCACCCTTCTTGCAGAAGAATCTATATTTTAAATTTTATAAAGTAGCAACTTTAACCATCACATTTCCTTGCCTCCAGGTTGCTCTTGGGTTTGTTGTTGCAATCTTTGCATAGTTTGTTTTGTGCCTTTTGAACCTGTTTTAAAGCGTGTGTTCTCTGCCGTGTCTGACATCTTTGTAGTTAGCTTAGAGGTCAACTATGATATGACAGATTTCTTTAAACTCCTAGACCCTAAGTAAGTAAATAAGTCCCTTTCAGTCTTTATTTATTCTCTGTGCATGGCGAAGCGTGCCTTCATCTGGATTTCTACGCCACCATCCCCTTTGTGCCAACCTTGCATAGCCTGGAAGGCAGCCAGAAATGGGTACTTCCATCAGCCTCACAGCTTCTCTCACTGTGAATTTAAGTTGGGCGTTTGTGTATTTTTATAGGTCCCTAAGAATTAGTGGAAAAATTTCCAGGTGCTTATTCTTTAATTTAAAGATTATGTCTTTATGTTTATGCATGTGTATCTGTGTGAGGGGCATGGCTACACAAGTACAGAAGACCAAGGAGGCCAGACAAGTTTATTCACTGGAGTTAGAGTAACTAGGTGATTGTGAGCCACAGTGTGGGTGCTGGGAACCAAACCCAGATCCTCTCTGCAAGAGCAGCCAGCGCTCTGAACCAGTGAGCATTTCTCCAGCCCCAAGGTCTTTACTCTTTAAGGACTTACATTCCCTAACCTTGTTTCCCAGGATTTTTAGCTAGTCTGTTGTCATGGTGATTACTCCTTGCTCTCTGCAGACATAACTAGTACACTTGCCTTTAACTATTCTGGGTAAGTGGGCTGCCTGGCTAGCTCATTCAGTAGAATATGAGACTGAAATGCTCTGGGAGAGTTCTGAGTGGGATGAAATAAAGATACTCTCTGTGCTGACCCTTTGGCAGACACTAGCTACATCTTCTCAAGCAACAATAACTGTGCGGTCGGGATAAGCTCCATTTTCTTTCATAATACTAACATATCAGCTGCCTAAATTTAGATATTGCATATAAAAGTTAACACACTGTTAAGTACAATGTGCTTCCCTCACTCTTACAAGAAATATACTTCTATTTCTAGAAGGACAGGTTTAGAGTTCTGAGTTGTTAGAACCCTTGTGGCTTGCAGTGGGGTGGAAGAGCCTGTTGTGTTCAGAGCCCCTCATGTACTGTTTTTCTTTCTTTCTCTGGCTCCCTCTTCACTGTGGTGGTCTTCTGTGCATCTTTATGGTCACTCAACAGACACACTCAAATCACATCCAGCATTCCCTTGGTCATCCCTGAGTCCTTTCATTTTCTCATGGTGGTACAGTCAGACTGGAGATGAGTAGTAGATCCAGAGAGGAAGCCTGTAAGGCCTGGGTAGAGAATTAGCAGATCTTACTGTAGGGAAGCCCCACTCCTCCCATTCCAGACCCTGCTCCTGAAAAAGTAAGCCATTGGCAGCTCTTCCGCTGAAAAAGACTTACGACATACTACAGGCTACTCAAGACCCAGCCCATGGATCTGCCAGGGTGTTCTCTCTCCTGCCTTCCTGAGAGTCACCTGGGAGTGCTCTGCTTTCCATTGCCCGATTTATTAAATCTGGATTTATTCATTTGGTTTGATTTGGATTTTTGCATCAGTGGCAGAGGAATCCAGTAACTGGGGATCACTTATCACTTTGTGCCAAGGTTGGTCTGGAATTTGACTCTGGGTGTGGCTCATAGTCACTTCTAGAGGAGGAAGGGTTCTTGACAGTAAGGTCACCAGGGTAAGAGCTCCCCTATACTTTGTCTGAGGATATACTGTCAATGAGAAAAAAAAAATCCTTGTTGGCTTCGGGCTTATTACCTGGCTTAGGGAAGCAGATATCAGTACCGTGTAAAATTAAAATTGCATATGTGCAATGTCCAGAGATCAGCTTGTAGGAGGAAAAGCAGAGTAGAGTAGAAAAGACCTGATGTGTATCTGGGAATAGCACAGTGTGCTATGTCACTGTAGTTCTGTGGGATGGGCTTGCCAGAGATGGAGACATTTGCTCAAGATCTGGAGGATGTGTGGGAGTCAGAAGAGTGGACATGGGGGCAAAAGAACCTTTTTTTTTTGAAGAAGGGGTTGGCTGATCAAAGATTTCAAGGACGAAGCATGCCTGGGGTGCTAAGGGGACAGAAAGAAGGCCATGGACTTGATCTATGAGGATAGAGGGACGCAACAAAAGTTAAAATCAGAGACAGACAGCTGTTGAGAAGTCAGTAATAGTGCCTTTTAGGTTATTTTAAAGGCTACGGCTTTTGCTCTGAGATGAGAGGCCCCTGCAGAGTTTAGAGCAGAATGACATTGACATGCCAGAGGCCATGGTGTTGGAAAAAGAATGTAAGGGGGTGGGGATTCTTAGAAACCAGGAGGCTGCTTAGAAGGCATTTGTGGTAATCCAGTATAAAGATGGCAGCATGAACTTGGATCAGAGAGGGAGCAGGAAAAGAATGTAAGCGATTGGACTTGGGATGTAGTTTGAAGACAGGTCTAATGGGTCTTCTTAATTGATGAGAACACACACAAGGGAGATGTTAAGAATGATATCAAGGTTTTTTTTCTTTTCTTTTAGCATCTGGAAGTTAGGGTTATTATTAATCAAGAAAGAAACAGCTAAAACATGTTGGGGAAGAAGATCAGGAGCTCTGTTTTTGAGACAGCCAATTTGAGATTTTTATTAGATACTCAGGGCAGATGTTGAGCAGGCAATTGAATGCTCACAGCTGGAGTTTGGGAGGACTGTCAGACGGAGTTAGAAAACTGGGATCTTTTAGCCTTCAGATGGCATTAAAAGCTTTGAGAATGGGAGAGACTGTTACCAGGGATAAAGGATGCACTTAGGCTGGAACTTGGATCACTACAGCACTGGGATCTCATGGAGCCAGGAGACCTTTGCACTGGAGAATGAGAACAACAGACCAAGGTTATAAAAGCAAGCATGGAGGGTGTGTGAGAAGTAACTGGCAAAGAGTGTGCAGATGGCAGTTACTGAGTGCACTGATGTTGTTGATGGGGGAGATCAGACTGGAGATGGAAACAGAGAGCTGGGTTCTGCCGGGATGGAAGGACACAGGAACTGCAGAAGGCAGAGGCAGCCATTTGAAGACATTTTGCTGTAAAAAGGAACAGAGTTTTGGGATGATGTGGGTAAGGAGCTGTGTTAAATGCACAGCTGGGGACTGATTTGGGAGAAGCACCATCACCCTTTTCTGGCAGGAAGGCGAACCACAGAAGCTGCTAGTGCAGTAATCCCAGCAGCAGAGGAAAACTGCAGAAGTTTCCTTTGATGGATTCCAAGCAGGAAACAAAGTCACTAGAAGGGAATGTGGACAATGGGAAAAGATCCTGAGGAGGTTTCAGGGGAAGAGAGTGTGTGTCACCATTGTCTATAAGACAGGATAGGGGACAGTGTAAGAATGAACAGAACAGTTGCTCATAATGTTAATGGCTGTCTGGTATGCAGCCATCACACATTTTAGTGAGACCCTGTTGGCTCATATAAGTCACTAATGTAGTTTTCAAGGACCAAATATAGAAGCTTTCATGTGTTTATATGATCATATAAATGGCCAAACAAAACCATTTGAATTCCTTGTTTTAATGAAGCAAATAGAGAATAAAGAAACAAAACCAATGACAATTTTCATGGCAGATGTTTTCATTTTTAAACTTTCAGTTTGATTATTTTGAAGGCATACAATCGTAGGTTTGTCTGCTATTCAGGCAACACTCTGTAAGATTATCTATTCCGGTCATGGTGAGCACAAGGGGAAGGTTCAAGTGCAATGGCAACATTTAACAAATGGAAAGGAGTTTGAAACAGTGAACTTAAAAGTTTGACTTTTTGGGTTTGGGAATCAATAGGGTTTAAGTTATGAACATGACCATGCTTGAGAGAAACAATGACAATGGCTTAATTGGTGTCAAAAGGAAATTCTTCTAATACCTGAACTTAATAATTCCTAGAATCCCACCAGTAGGGAGACAGAGGCAGGAGGGCCACTGTGAATTTGGAGCAAGTGTAGTCTACATAGCTAGTTCTAGGCCAGTCAGAGATATACAGTAAGATACCTGTCTCAGAAAGAAAAAATCTCTACACAAATATGAGAAAGAAATTTGTAGGGAAGAGTGGTTTTTGATAGGAGTGGAAAGGAACTAAGATAGGGTGAGAGAACAGAGTAATGAAAGGCACTATATCCATGCATGAAATTATTAAAGAAAAAATCTAATAGAAAACCTTAGTTTCTTGATAGAAAAACTATTGCACACAACTGGATCTCACCAGTTCTCTCAATAAATATGATCATGATTAGACATGTGGGTTGTACACATATTTAAGTTCTAAATCAATTGCAGATGTTCTTAGCCTTCAAATTCATTCACGAGCTTTTTCTAGCTGTCATTCTTTAGAAAACATCTTGAAAGTATAATTTTGATTATAACAAGCAATTAAGAAAAGATGTGAACCTATGTTTGATCCAAAATGTATATTAAAATCAATAATCATTTCATTATTTTGCACATGGAATTTTACATGGTGACTATTCCAATGAGAAAATATGATAAGAAAACAAGGAAAGAATAGAGAAAAAATAACTACAAAAGACTGATTTTGATCTGGTTCTCCCGTGTCCCTTATACCCTGCTATCTTCCACAACAAAGATGTCTTGTTTATGTAATAGAGGAAATTTGACGTTAAAAACATGCAAGCGCGTGATCCATAATGCCTATGCTCATGGCATCGATCAGATGATACTGTTTCCTAATGGGTACCACTTTTCTTCATTGAGGGGAACTCTGCAGAGCTGGATGTTGGTTGCTCCCACAAATACAGTCTTGCTCTTCACAACAAGCATTAAGACATGGCCTTGGAGCGCCAAGACTTCATCATACGCTACCTGCAAATGGAAAGAGAAGGAATCTCTAAATCAAACGTGATTGGATGCATCTTTCTTTTCAATACTGATTTTAATTTTTAAAATGATGCTAACATCTTATACCTTGAAGGTGATAGGTTTATGTCAAAATATTTTATTTCCAATGTTAACCCTGAAGAGGCTAGGCTCATAATGGAGTTAAATGACTAATTCTCCAAGAATCTTAACAGTTACTGATTCCATTAAAATTTCCCCCTCCAAGTTCAGTGATTCTGTCAATTATTCACTAGGAATGCAGTCAAATATTCTTTGCCTCTATGCACCCTTGAACCTATTGACTGTCTCAGGAGCTCCTGTGGCAACAGGGGCTTGGGTACTATACTGTGTGTGAGGAAAGACATGCCAGTTCCTATGTTTTTCTTGTGCTGCTTAAACAGAGAAGGTAATATTTTCTTGAAAGTGTGATGTAATCATTTCATGATTACTTCTTTTACTTAAAACTGCATGACTTTTGATTATGAAAGCCATGTTTACCCAATCAATACATATGATACAAACAAAAAAAAGAAAAAAGAAAGGAAAAAATATGCCTTTCCACCTTAAAAAGATAATCACAGTTAACATTTTTGGTGTTCTTCTGATATATATATATATATATATATACAATTACTTGTTTTTCTTTTAAGATATGATTTTTTATATATATATACATACATACATACATACATATACATATATATGTATACATTCATGTGATTTATTTTTTCCCCAGTGTGGTTTGTTCAACTTTGCTTTTTAATATTCAGGGCATTACAGTCATTACAATGACAAAGTTGTTGAGGCCAAGAGACATTGGAAGTAGGGTATGGATGAAGATGTTAATTATGAGATGTGAAAGGAAGGGAGGCCTTGAGTGGAATGCTGACATGGTTGTCAGGGAAATGTGTGACAACACATTTAGAAGAAAGAGTTTGACGCAGTGCTAACGATTTGCTATTTACAGCCACATTACAAGGGAGAAGGAAGGTCTCTCTGTATATGCGAAACATGAGGCAGCTTGAGAAGAAGGTCCCCAGAGAGTTGGGTGGCCTCCCCTGTGCCTGTAGATAGGGTTTCTGAGGAACTGCATAATGTTGGCATCCTTTTGTCATTCCTGATGTCACCATTAAAGACTGGGGTTGAGGCCCCAAAGGTAACCATTGATGACACGTGTTGCTCATGATTTCTTTCCTAGTATTGAGTAAATAAAAGTTATCAACGACATTTGGTTCAAGATCAACCTGTTTTCTCTCCTGGACAAAAATTTACTTATTAAGTAAAAACTAGCTCCATCACGGGACATGGAATGTCATGTTACGTAGTCTCCTCATCAGCTACTACATCCTATGCTTCTGTTCCACATGGAAAATTATCTTCACTTTTCTAGTATTTCTCTTTGAAGTATGCCAAGGCAGATATGGGATAATGAAGGATTTTAGAGAATGCTTCAAACATCCCCCAAATTCACTCCCTGTAACTCATGTTCTTCCACTGTAGCTGGATGCTCAGTGCTGCCCAGAAATCCATCTAGAACTTCAGGGTAAGGGGCCCCTGATTTCTTCCACAGGGTCCCCCTTCAGCTTTCCGACTTCTTCTCCCCATTCTTTTCTATAACATTTCAACAGTGAATTCCTCATCTGTCCACAGAGAAAACAGATGAAGGTCCTTTGGAACAAGGAAAGGGCCACAATTCCAGGCAGCGGGTCCCCAGAAAGGTATGGCTCAAGGACTCTGTGAATTGTACAAATCAATTCTAAAAAGAGATTTTTTCAAGAAAATATAGCAATAAGTTAGGTTCACATGAATCTCTCATCAACTGTGAACCTTTGCATGTGTTAATAATAACGCTAGCCTGTAAGCACTGTGGAAAATAATGAATGAATAATGCAAGCTTTATGCCAAGTATTCAACACTCATAAATAAACTTAAAATATCTATCAAATACACTAATAGAGGGATTTTTTTTGGCATCACTTGGCTAAAGAATATTCTTCCAGACAGAGGTGATTCCCTCATGCACCCAGAAAGTAGGAAGTCTCAGGAAGTCATTTTGAAATTTGCTCTATTCTGCACCAAATGTAAACCCTAGGACATACAAAGCTTAGGTTACTTGGTAGATTTTAACCTCAGTAATGCAAATCATTTCCTTAAAGGGACCAAAGTTATAGCATTGATGGTAATATAGCTCTTAATGTTTCTCAGTACCCACAGTGCTGTTTTTCAAAATACTCTTTTACCATGCAATGAATAGTTGGTGGTCATGCTAGAGATGAACACAGATGCATGTATTTTTATGATGTTTTCACCAACTGACTTAGTATGTCTTGATATAAATGGAAGAAATATATATTTCTTTTTAATAAAGTTTTATAGTATATACATACTTTTTTTAAACCCATAAGCATGAGGCAAGTCTTCAGTTACTCTGACAAATACAGAATTTGTGGGCTTGGAATTGGCACCTCAAATAGAAATCTTTGAGTGTAATGAGTTTCTATTAATTCACATATAGGCATTCACTCGACATTATTTGACACAAGGGCCTAATAAATAATGCTAAAGTGGATTTTCATGATCGTGGTGGGAGAGTAATAAAAAGGAGATCAGTGTGTCTGTGCTAGCGGGAAGACTATGAGGCAGGAGAGCCAGCTCAGCACACCTGAGAGCAGAGAAGTGTGAGGGATACAGTGTCCTATGGTGGAGTGGACGTGGGCTTTGGGATCAGTCACTTCTGAGACTGAATAAGTTATATGTTGTCTGGGCCTCAATATCATTGACATATGTAGGCACCTGTCATTTAATGAAAAGATGTATCCTGAAACATGGTTATTTGGCGACCTTTGTCTTCTTGTGAAGATGACTGCAGTGTTGTGGGTGACAATAATTTAGAGGATCCCTGTCTTACACTGAACTAATCCTCTGAAACTTGTAGAATATGACAAACAACTCTTATCATCTTGTGAACATCAGAAGAGTTCGGGCTGGGGAGATAGCTCAGCAGTCAAGACAAAGACCTGATTTCGATCCTCACAATCCATGTGAAGAAAAACTAGGTGTAATCGGATGCAGTGGTGTCTGGTGTGGGAGGTCCTTCTGTATATGCATTGCTTTTATTGGTTAATTAAGAAAGCTGTTTTGTAGGCCATGACCTCATGGTGATACACAGATTACTAGAGATGGGTTGATTTAAGATATAAGAGCTAGCTAGAAATACACGTAAGCTATTGGCCAAACAGTATTGTAATTAACACAGATTTCTATGTGATTATTTCCAGAGTCAGAGCGACCAGGAAACGAACAAGCAATCTCACCCAGCACATGACTTAGAAGATACATGCATACATACAGATGTGCATGCACATAAGTACACATGTGTATACACACAGACAGACAGACAGAGACAGAGAAACACACAGACAGACAGACACCCACACCGAGAGAAAAAGAAAGAGAGAGAGAGAGGGGAGACAGAGAGAATGACAATGATGAATGAATGGTTCTGCCTTGCTGACTGGACCTAGAGCAATATCCTTTTACCGGCATCCTCTTTTAGGTACTTTGCAAGAGAGCTGTAGATAGGAAAAGCACGTAGCATGTGAGTGCTGTCCTTTCTAGCATTTCCTTTAGAATGTTTCTGATAATACTCTCCAAACAGGACGGTGTAGGAACACATTGGCTATAACCATGTTATTCTGTTACAGGGTAGAAATTCTACCTTCATTGTGAATCCTTTAAAAATCACAGTTTTTAATCAGATGTAAGAGGCAGCTGAGCACAAAGAACAATGGTATAAGGGCTAGAATCACACACAACTCAGTTTCTCAAAGCTGTCAGGATGGTGCCCTAAGCAGCCTGCTCCTGACCCAGATGCACCATGGGATTTCCATACAGTGGAGGACTTCACAGAGGCTGCTGGCAAAACCTGCTGAGGTGCATGCTGGGAAGTGTCAAACAGACAAGCCGGTCCCTGAACCAACGCTTTGGTAATTGAAGGGCTGTGCCTCTGCCGCTGGACAGACTCCTTGAACTAGGACTCCCTCTGGGGGGGTTATGAGCAAAAAAAGGAAGAATTATTTTTAGTCAAAATTTTGTTGAGACATTGATATGCAGCATTTTATCTTTCTGTGTCTCTGAGAGGTCTACACAAAGACGAAAGATGAGACCAAGGTCTTCTATGCTGCAAGGCCTTGGGGGTTAGAGGAATCCCAGCTGTAGTGAGTGGCTGATGCAGTGAGCAGTTGAAGCAGTGAGCATGCTTTAGATGAGGTAGAAGAGCAGAGCTATTTAAAACCCGTGAGTGCCAGGAGATAAGCCTCTGAGCTCTTTAATGAGCACCGGGTCTCTTCTAAGGACATCTATTAGGGTGCCCTTGAAGATGCACAGAAATAAAGCAGAGGCTTATCACAGAAACTAGATCGTCTATTACAGTCGAGGGCAGGAGAAAATAAGTCAGATGTAAAGTTAAACATACATTTTGTGCATCTTTTATAAGTGTTTCTGGATTGATACAGATGAAGAACATGCCATGAGAAAACTTGGAATCTTGTGACCTGTTTCCGTCTGTGACTCTCTAAATTCTACCGGCCTCTCACTGTCCACAGACCAGCCTTGATCTACTCTCTGATGCCCATGTTCCTTCAGGTTTCTGCTGGTTTGGATTCCATGCACACTGGGCTGTACAAGTGTGGACTCTGTTATTTGTTAGTCTTTTAAAATGTGTACAAAATACAAATACTGTGTGTTTGTACTTTAGGCTGACTTTGGCTGCCTAAAGGAATTGTAGTGTATCACTAGGTCACAGGTTTAGGAAGACCTAGGATTATTTCAGAACCATCAGAAAATTTATGTACACACCAAGAATTACAAAATATGCTTCAGGCATGTGTACTTAGTGCGGATTTTATAATCCATTAAGCTTTTGATGATTTAACTTCCAATGTATTAGAATAATACTGATTGTCTAGTGACTTTTTGTTAAGTGTTTCCTTAGACTGCAAACACCGAATTGCAGTGTGGACTGAGACCTATCGTCCATCCTTCTGCTCTTCCTCCCTTCCTACTTCCTTCTTTTTTCTTTCTTTCTTCTCTTTTTTCTTTCTATTGTAACAGCTATGGATTTTTTTATGTGTGTGTGTGTTTTGTTTCTGTGGCAGTCAGAAGAGCATCTCAGATATTGTCCCCTAAGCATCATCCACTGAATCCATTTATTCTTAGATTAAAATATTTTATGTGTATGAGTGTGGGCCCAAATGTATATGTGCATCATATGTGTGCAGTGCCCATGGAGGACAAAAGATGGTGTCATATCACTTGGAGCTAGAATAACAGACAGGGTGAGTCACCATGTTGGTGCTGGGACACAAACATGGATCTTCTGAAAGAACAGCTAGTGCCCTTAACTCTTGAGGAACACTTCCAGTCCCATCCCCTTCTTCTTCTGATGCGGGGTGTCTGGAAAGCTTCTTGATAGTAAGGATGAGTGTCTTGTATTCAAGTAAAGGAATAGGTTCCATATTGTTGGACATGTGTCTTTAGTTGTAAGCAGAGTGGACATTATAAATAAGACATCAAAGTATCTCTACTGATTTAGAGAATCCCTTGTAGGCATGCACGTATACATACTAATGCTTTATATAAATTTTACACACATAAACGATGCACGTATATATACTAATGCTTCATATATAGTTTACACACATATAATGCATATATGTTTACTAATGCTTTATATAAATTTTACACACATATATAATGCATGTGTACATATTAATGCTTTATATACAGTCTACACACATATAATGCATGTATGCATACTAATACTTTATATACAGTTTACAAATATATAATGCATGTATGCATACTAATATTTTATATACAGTTTACACACATATATAATGCATGCATGCATGCTAATGCTTTATATACATTTTATACACACATATATAATGCATGTATACACACTAATGCTTTACTTACTGTTTACGCATACATATATAGTATCACTTATAAAACTACTTGAAATATTTAAAGACACAGCTTTTTGAAGTCACTAAGTATTAAAGATATGAGGGGAGAGGAGATATTTTCCTCTTCTCAGGAAATTTACATTCTAGGTCTAAAGATTACAAAGCAGTGTAAGAGCAGGAGGGCTCAGTACTCACAGGTCACAGCAGCAGAGAAGGGTAGAGTGGGATGACTGACTGGAGGGGGTCATCAGGACCATGTGCAACTCTTAGGTGACTCAGTGTGGCATTACAGTGACTAAAAAGGCTTGGCAGTGACTCTGGGTTACCAGCTTGCTGGGGTTCAGAATCCATGGAAACAAGTCTCTGAATATTCCAGGGAAGGAATTTCTAGACTAGGTTTCCTGAGGCGAGAAGACGCACCCTGAACGTGGGCAACGCAATGACCATCTGCCCCAGAGCTCCTGCCATCATGCCTTCCCCGCTGTGATGGACTGCATCCTCCAATCGTGAGCCCAAACAAACTTTCTCTTAAGTTGTTTTTTCTACCTACGTACTTTGTCACAGCCACAAGAAAAAGTAACTGATATAAAAGCCAATTCCAAATATTATAAAGTGTACAATTCCATTGATGCAATGTTTAAAATGATAAATTCATAGGGATAAAGATCCAGTACTGGTCAGAGACAGTCAGTTGTGGCTACAGTAGGGTGGTCTTTGTAAGCCTTGGATGGCTCTGTTCTGTGCTTGACTGTGGGATCAATTAGGTGACTCAACCAATGCTCAGAGCTAAACATCTATACCCACAGAAGGGGACTTTCAGTGATGCTAAAGTTAGAATGAGCTATTTGGATCATACCAATGATAACTTCCTGCTGTCAATACAAACTACAGCTATGCTAGCTATAATACTGGAGAAAAGATCATGAGAACTGTATTATTTCTTCAGACTGCACACTAATATAAAAAGAAAGGAACAGTTGATGCTATTCTTCCACAGGAAACAGAGGAAAATTACTGAGTTAAAATTTAAGGAATGTGAATGCCACATATAAAATTTTGGCTATCAGTTGGCAATAGGAAACGTCAAATAATTTAAATGAATGAGTGATAACTATGTCTGGGAAACACCCTAGGAAGAATTTAAAAGATTTAATAAAACTATTTTACATAACTGGTCCTGATGGTACAAGCATTTAACCCCAGCACTTGGGAAGTAGAGGCAGGTAGAACTCTGTGAGTTCAAAGCCAGCCTGGTCTATGTAGCCAGTTCTAGGTCAGCTGAGGTTGCATAGTGAGATTCTGTATCAAAGCAAACAAAAATCAACACTCTGGAGGAGTAGGAGAACAACTTTGCAATTGCTAGAGAGACAGGGACCTCAGAGAGAAAAAGAAAACTGGATTCAAGAGTCTTGCAATGCTCTAGCCACAGTGGCACAGCTTTGTGCTTAGGTGAACATGTGTGTGAGGGAGAAGGCAGTGTCATGAGAAAGCGTCTTTTGAATTTACACGTAATTAACCTTCTTAACATTCTAACACTGATGAGGAATGGGCTCAGGTGATCCCACCCCTATCAGAGGGGCTGCAGGGATAGAGGAGTCGTTTCCTTTTGGTTGGTGTGGTCACACTAGTGGTTAGCCCCATCCCTGCATGCATGCAGACTGCACTAACTGGACACACTGAGCTATAAAATATATACTCTCAAAGAATAAAAACTAATCCCCTACCCTTCCTAAGAGAAGCCATCTTTTGAGAACTTTACATGACATGCTCCGGCAATGAGGACGAGGGGCAGGTCCAACCTTGAGAGGTATCAGGTGTGGTGTGCACACTGGTAATTCCAACACTTGAGGGAGAGGCATGAGGATGAGAGCCCCACAGTTATCCATGACTGCAAAACGACTTCCAGGTCAGCCTGGGTCCTATGAGAAAGCTGGGGTTTGGGGAATCAGTAGAGATACAGGTTACAGTGTGATGGTGATAGAAAACTTGGGAATGTATCCAGACTTTATGCGGCTCTGTCACCATCCTTCAGTGTCCATGGAGACTGACTCCAGAGGTCAAGGGAATAAAACATTCAGAGTTTAGGGGTAGCCATGTGCCTCACCCTGTGCACTGTCATCATCTGCAGCTCATTTGTAATGCCTCAAGAAACACGTGTGTGCAACTGTGATTCTTAAGAAGTCCTGACAAAAACGGAACTTGGAGTTGCTACCCAAGTTCACACAGTTTTAAGACTTTTTTTTTGCCTTCCATCAGAGGTTGATTCAATTTCTGTATGTAGAACCTTGGGTTACTGAAGGGTGTTTTTGAAGGGGAGGTAGAGAAGGGTGGACTATGGAACCTTAGCAAACATTTTAAGAGGAAGAATTTGCAACAAGTGAAAACAAGACGATGGTCAGAGAAAAAAATGAAAGAGCATTAAGAAAAGGTGGAACTTGGAGGCACAAGAGTGGCTTCAAGAATCAGGGTACCTTGCTGACAGTTTGCACCTGCAGCGGGGGATGAGTCTGAGGGCTCATTATATTTAGTCATCAGGAGTCTGCTGATACCACTTGAGTGAAGCCCTACCAGTAAAGGTGAGACTCTACACAACAAAGCATTAAAGGGTGAAAAGAAAGCAGTGCACTGAGTCAATGGCATAAGAGTTTGGGGCTGGTAGTAAGGGATAGAAAGGTTGCTCAGAAAGGCTGAGATATGATTCAACACTCTGCCATTCTAGCACTGAGAGAGGCTGAGGCAGGAGGATACCTGCTAGTGTGAAGCCTTGATTGTATAGTAAGACCTATCCCCAAAACACAGAACAGCTGAAATAGCAAGGGAAGATGCCTTTGTTTTCAGAGATTTCTGAGCAGACTGTGTGGTAGAACAAGCAGGCAAACAACCGAGTCAGAAAGGAGGAGGTCCAAGAGAACAAACGCAGGGAAGTCGTCTTAGAAAGAAACCCCAAGACTGGATGTGCTATCTGCAGCAACGCTGTAGCTTTCATTTGTGCTTTTCATGTTTATATTTTCTTTTTCATTTTGTCAAAAGAGATTTTAGGAGAGTCACTGTTCTTCACACCAGGGCTTGTGATAGAATGATTAGGTAAGAAAACTCAAGTGCACCAGAATAAGGCTTAAAAGAATAAAATCAACGTGGTAGAGAAAATACAATGGAAAATACAGGGAAAGTGTTAGTATGCAAAAATGGCCCTTCCATGCCTGCTGGAGGTTAGCCTGTCAGAACTTTGATAGCTGAATCTGTATTTTCCGGTTCCCATAGCGTCTAGAACATTGTTTGGCATGCTAGGACTATTTTGGGCAATAACATTCCTTTATGGAACAATGCTTCCAACTACTAAAAGTTCTTCATACTTGTGTGTGAAGCTGAAAAAAAAAACCAAAAAAAACCAAACCCAACCCAACCCAAACCAACCCAACATAACCCAAACCAAACCAACCCAAACCAAAACCTGGTAAGAAAATACAAACTACCTAGACAAGCAATAAGGCATACTTACAATTTCATTGTAAGTGGGGTCAGTGCATTTTGGAACAGACTTTGTTTTCCTCTTGCGAACTTCGCTGGGATGTGGTAAAAGATACATCTCAACATGGGCACTGGGCGCAGAGCCATCTGGGAGATGCTACAAAGAAGAGCGGCTATAAATATTAGCGGTGTCACTATCAAGGAAAACAAAGATCTGGATATTAAGTGGCCAGACCAGAGGTGGGATCTGAAGTCATTAATGCTACTCTGGTTCATTAGCAAGGAAAAGAAGAAAGAAAAAAGGAAGGAAAGAAGGAAGGAACCAAAATACTTGGCTGCTAAAAAATAATTTCAACCACAATGTCAAAGATATTTTCTATCTAAAATTGTTATGTGAGAGAATAGAATTCAAAAGCCCATCAATTACAGTTTGTATTTTAGATTGAAATCTAAATTTGTATTTTTACAGAGAGATGAATGTTAGTCACAAATGACGATAAAAATTAAGTATCTTGGGAGGATGTACAGTACTGAGGAATCTTTTAAATATCAAATTTAACACACATCAGCCCAAACAGTGAGATGGATCCTTTAATGATCCAGAAGCATCTATGATGATATCACATTCTTATGAAGTTTGATCAACATGGAATCAGAACACACCCACAAGATTTTAAGTGGCTACAATTAATTTATGACCTAAGTGACTGCCAAGTATGTTAGATAATTTTTTTAGACAGTGTCTTCAGTGGAGTAGTATGCCTGCTGAACGGCCTGCCTGGACAGCAATTTGAACTGCGACTCTCTGGTCCTCCCACCAGCTCCTCTCCTGCAGTTCCCAGTGTTTATTTTCAAGTTCCCATACCATATAAAATGGTGTTCAGTGCACAGAGACTATATATTAAGATTATCAGGGTTTTTTTGTTGTTGCTTTTTTTGTTTGTTTGTTTTGTTTTGTTTTTTTGAAAAGTGTGGCCAGCGTCTGTAGATTGGGAACATCTGCCTTTTATTCACGTCTATTGGTTATTATTTTCATTTATTATTTTTTGTTTATTAACTTACCATTTGTAGAGTCCACCATTTTCAAAAACCAAATAACTTGGAGTAAATGGATCTTATCACTGTAATCTTGGTGAGATGGGCCTTTAGTAAATAACTCAGTGAGAAATATTCATACGATTTAAACCGAAAAATGGTTTAAAATTCAAATATGAGAGATTGAAGGTTTATTCTCATTATTTATTTGATATTTACTGCAGTCTATTATAACATTCAACAAATATTTAATACTTTTAAATCAATGTTATTTATACCTTCTATATAACCCGGGTAGTTATATGAATTGGTCCAAATATTCAAAATCCTGAGCTCCTGCTACCCTGTTCTTTGTCCCTACCCAGACCTCACCTCCTGCAGCATGAGAGTTCCTGATGAGATTTTATTGCTGCTGGAACTGCCCCTAAGACCTGTATGTGCAATGTGTGTTTTGCTACTAAGTCCCATCTCTGCCCCAAACTTTCATAAGACTGATTAACAAAGAAAGTGAAGACCAAGGCCTGGTCTGCAGATACAGCTCTCTCCAACTGGTAGGCATCATCCAGAAGGGCAGTTCTGGGATGGCTCTGGAGGACAGCAGTACAAGGAGATCATTCAGTGGACAGAACTTTGATCAGGAGCACCTGCTTGGTTACTCTGCTTGGAAGGAGAAACGGCCAGATGTGTTTATGTACCAGCTCCTGGGCTGGAGCCAATGGCTTGGCTGTATGGTCAGGAACTTGGAAAGAGCAGGATTGCAAACTTGGTGAAAGGGGAAATTTGGGGAAGAGGTGTGTGGATGGAATTCTTTGACTGGGGAAAAAAGCCATGAGTTTATTTGTGATCTGTGCTAATTACCATCTGAGAATGATGTCATCAGAGTAGGATGTTAGTAGTCAAGGGCATAAAGATGCCTCTATCAATTTATACTGACCACCTCTTCCACTTCCCAATGAGCCCGTGAAGAAAGTGGGCATGGTGGGTGTGATGAAAGTTTTCAAGGTCTCGGCAACAAAGATTCCATTCACCAAGCTGACCAAGTATTGTATAGCAATTTCCTCAGAACTGCAACATTCTGCCAAGGAAGGAGGCTGCCAGGTTCCTGAGGCCCAGGAAGCAAACTTCACATGTCTGGGAAAGCTTGAAGATTCATGAGGGCCCTCCTCTACTGTTATAAAAGCAGGAAACCATTGTGGGGAAGGAGACTTTTGACCAAGGTAGTTGCCAAGCAGTTTTTGGACCTGTAGAGCCACTGATAAGTGACACCGAGAGCTCCAGCAACACAACTTGCATGACACCCATGTTGTGGGTGTCACCCATGTTGTTGGTGACACAACACCCATGTTGCGGTGAAGATTTTCAGTATGCCATTTCATGAACCATCCATGCTCCTGCAAGTAACCCCAGTGAAAAATTATTAGTGCACCAAGTTGGACTTTGGAGCAACCCTTACTTTGGAGTGTCTAGGTTCCCAATCTAGGGTAAATAAACATTTGTTTTGTGTCTTTCTAGGAAAAGCATCACTTAACACCAGGATATGACCATGGCGGTGTGACCAATCTGCCCAGAAGAAAGAAGGCTATTGAATCCTGAAAATGGCACCATTCCCTGAGCCAAGCAGCTACCTGGTGGCAAGGGTATTGTATTGGACCACTTCCACTTTGGAAGGGCAATGTTCCCTTCTTGTTGGGATAGATAGGATGATAAAGATTTGTATACAGCACCGTGGTTTCCATGCAACATTAGTCTTGACCAAGGGACTCACTTCAACAGCAAAAGAAGTGAAACAATGGAATTCACTCCTTTTTATAATGTTTCTAGACAGCCTAAGATGTTTGTCATTTATAGAATGGTTGAGTGACCTTCTGAAGACTCCATGACAGCTCCAGGTAGGAGATAATGCCTTGCCGAGTTGGGAAAGTCTCCCTAGCAGGGGTATACCTACTATGTAGCATCCAGTATATAGAACTGTGAGTCTCCCATACCAGGTTCATGGTTCTCATGGTCAAGGGGTGAAAAAGGGACTGGGACCTCTTACCATGATACCAATGACCTACTTGAACATTTTTATTTATTGTTCCTGAATGCTATGTTCTCTTGGCCTAGAAAATCATTTTCCAGGGGAGACATGTTTCTACTAGAAGACACAATGGTAACTCCACTGGACTGGAAGTGAAAACTGCCTTGGTCTATGTTATTCATTTTATGTTATAATATTTAAGCTCCAATGTATCCAAGAGATTAAACATCAATGAAGTATTTTTCCTTTTTTGATGCATTGTGCACATGCATGAGTGCATGCGTGCATGTGTGTGTGGTGAAGGGGGTGGACAACGTGCCTGAGTGCACTTGTGTGGAGGTCAGAGGAGGACACTGGGTTTTCCCTCTATTGTCCCCTACTTTATTTTTTTGAGACAGAATCTGCATTGACCCCGTAGCTCATCATTTTCTTTACATTAGCTGTCTAGGAAGCTGGTAACACAGGTGTGTGCTGCCATGCCTGGGTACTGGGGATCAAACTCAGGTCCTCTCTTCACGCTTACATGTTAGGTGAGCACTTTATTGACAGAGCCATCTGTCTAGCTATTTTAAATCCCCTTTTACCTATTCCCTTCCTTCGTTTTGTATATCACTGGCTTATTTGATGACACTCTCAAACTGATTTGACAACACCACTTTCCTTCACAAGATGTCTGGGGATCCTTTCCCTTTGCCTGAAGAATAAACTTAAGTGACCAAACTGTGAAAGCCTTTTCATAGTAGCCTCCATCAAGTGCCACACTCAAGCTTCTGGTTTCTATTTCCAAATCAGTGTCCTTGAGAGGATCCTTAAGGATTCTGGAGTTTTCCAAATGACAGGAGCCCACAGATTTCAGTGTGAGCCAGGAGTGCTTTAAATGTGAGCATCAGGCTTCCCTTGTCATTCAAAAGCTTAAGTGCACACATCGATTTTTCGGTCCTGCAGAGAAACTCTCCTTCCTGTGTAGCTGTCTTCTCAGCATCAATTCCTCTCCCCCGTTTCACTGGTATTGCATCCTCTTTTTTCAGAAGCTCAAATAATTTATTACAGGCATCGCCAGCTGTCTCACCACCAAGCAATTCTCAATTTGCTCTTTGCCCTTATATTTATGCAAATTAACTTTTACTTTAAAATCATTACACGGCTCTGACTTGTCGATCTCTCACCTTAGGATTTTATTTTTATTGTTTTTGACTCTGATTGTCTTTTGACCTTCACAAAGACTGAACAGGGACCTGGAGAAATGTCCAACCCCTCCTGAGCAATGGGGAGGTTGGCTCTATTCATGGTGGGTTGTAGTAAAATAGCATGGCTCCTTTCTTTTAGAATTTTGTCTGATGTTTCTAGAAAGTTCTTAAAAGGTAATATGAAGCCTTTTCAGTTTAGTGTTTGTGGTGCATACAAACTCTACGTATTCTAGGCTTGCATTTGAAATTGATCACAAAACAAGCAACAGCTGTAAAACCTTTCTCATGTGTGTCATCTTAGGGGCTCAGAAGTTCTTCCCTGGAAGCCCCTCTCATTCTACCCATCTCCGCATTCCTTTGTACTTTTTTTTCCTATTACTTATTCGCAAATTCTTTCACAATGCCTTATATGGCTCATGGATGTAAAACTTGGTCACCAGCTGAGAGTGCTAATTTGGAAGGTTCTGGAAACTTCCATGTCTTGGGCCTAGCTGGAAGAAATGGGTCACTTCAGGGTATGCCTGATAGTGTTACATGTGCACTCCCTCTGCTGCTTGTTGAGATGATAAACTTTGTCCTTCCATGCTTTCCTGATCCGGAAGCTCTGTCTGCTCATAGCCCAGACACAGAGGAGCCAGCTGACCATGAACTGAACTCTCCTCAAACTCTGGGCCCAAGTCAACAGTTGTGCGAGGCATTTTGTCATAGCAATAGAAAACTTTAACCCACCTCCCTCTGTAGATTCTTTAGTCTCAAATGGAAAGCTTGAAATTTTTACTGAAAATTTGGGTTCTCTTTACCATTATTTCTAAATAGACATGTCCTTTTGATTCCAACATTCTCTCTAACATGGCTTGGGAGGTAGTAGCACCAAAGACAGAGGTGTCTGAGGATGCATTCTGAGAGATGAGCTGTCAGGTGATCCTAGCATTTTACAGAGCTCTTCACAGTGAGTACTTCCACACAACTAGGTATTGCCTACTATGCATCTACGCTGTATAGTGTAGCTTACTACTTTGGGGCTGTAAATTTGTATATCACTTGTATGTGACTTCAAAGCCAGTAACTTAGTCAGACCACCACTTTTCAGAAAAGTAACTTATAGAGCTGCTTCAGCATTAGCTGAAGCCTGTATCTTTGTAGAACTGTAGGATCTTCAGGGGAACAATGAGAATCGAGCTATTATGTCTGTGCTAAAGAAAATAACTTCTCAGACTCCACCTAACGATCTGCTTGAAGGTCTTGAGGGTCATTGTCTTTTCAGAGAGATGTCGCTGGCAGTTTCCTAGCTTTGCTTATCAAGCCTGTAGCAAGTCTTTGGGGACATTCTCACCATTAATGGTTAATGTGGGTGGACCCAGGCAACGGTGGGCAGTCCTACCCTTAGGCAGGTGGTCCTGGGTCACAAAAAGAAGCAAACTGAGTATACCATGGAGTTAGCAAGCTATGTTCCTTTATATTCTCTCTCTCTCCCTGTGTGTGTGTGTGTGTGTGTGTGTGTGTGTGTGTTCCCAAACAGGGTTTTACCATGTAGCCCTGACTGTCCTGGAACTCTATAGACCAGGTTCTATAGACCAGGTTCTATAGACCAGGTTCTATAGACCAGGTTGATCCTGAAAAGTTCTCTGTTTCAACTTCTTCTTTGAATTCCTTCCTTGAGTTTCTGCCCTGGCTTCCCCCTGTGATGGGCTATAAATTTCAATGTGAGATAAACCCCAGGTTGATTTTGGTCGCAGTGTTTACCCGAGCATTAAAAGCAAACACGTGTTCGTCTAGATGAGTGGCTGAATGAGCGGTGTGCTGTGGGACATTCTTATACCCTCTCTTTCTCTTCTACAGTTTTGTTTCCATTTTATTTCTCGCTTATGGAGTAGAAGGGATGAATCAGAAAGAAATCAACACGGTCCTTTATTCTTGTGAGACTGGTTGTTGTACTCACATTTAATTGGACAGATACCACATAGAGATCCCTATTGAAGGCAGAAGGAGGACTCACATTATCATGAACTTTTCTCCACAGATGAAATCAACATCTCAAATACATCTGCTACTGTTTGTCCAACACACATATGTGGTCCTGTTAACAAAACTTCAGTGTTTTAAAAATCAGTTCTTCTATGAGTTAGGTGTGGTGGTCCATACCTGTAATTCCTGCCCTGGGGAGTTAGAGGCAGGGGGATCTTGAGACTGAGACTAGCTTGGGGTCCATGAGACTCTGTCTCACAGCAACAAAGTAAAAATAGCAATAATAGAAAGAAATGCTTCACTTAAAGCTTCGAAAAAATACTGTATGTTCCATAAATTTAATATGAGCATGCATTAAAAGGATTTTAGTGATGCCTGATGAATCATTTGTAAAACAGTCTTAGGAGGCTGGGAATATGGGCAAAGTGCTTATTGGTAAGTATAAAGACCAAAGCCAGCTGGACTCGGACTGATGGTGTATGTGATTAATCCGGACTCTC